>JACEOJ010000110.1:1044463-1125640 GCA_013761285.1 Campoletis sonorensis
TTATTATTATTATTATTATTATTATTATTATTATTATTATTATTATTATTATTATTATGGATATTATTATTAATATTATTAATAAAAAGACACACATCTTGTTGCGGGTTATTTTATAACAAAAAACATAAGGAGATTTATGTTTTTTTTTCTCTCCCATTTACTGTCCTCAGATTGTTATTATTTTTATAATTATTATTGTTGCTGTTGTTGTTTTTGTTATTGTTATTAACAAACCGATCGTTGTCACTCGTCTATTCTACGCAATGAAGAAATCGTTTTTTTGTTTGTTTTTTTTGCTATTTATCAACGTCAATGGTTCAGATTTACGCTGACTGAAGATTTTTTTTTTCAGCCGGATGGTTCAGCTTTCCATCGATGGACCGTGACAGCTATCCGTGCGAGGCCTGCGGAAGAACTTATCGAAGACTTATTTCATTACAACGTCACAAAAGACTCGAGTGTGGAAAGGAAGCCCAATTCGAATGTATTCTCTGTCATTCGAGGTTCAAACACAAACACAGCCTTCTTCGCCACTACAACGTTCATCTGAGTGTACAAAAATTCGATCAGCTGGACATCGTGGACGCTTCGGGAAAAATGCCATGACGAGGTGACGAAAAAGTGGAGGAAACGAGCAGGAAAAATACTTGAGTTGGAAATCATTATTTAAACGTGTAAATAATTTTAGGCTGTGAACGAATCGAACTACGATGAAATTAATGACTCGAGAACTTTGCAGTTAAAGCAACTGGTGGTCAGATTCATTTCGATAAGGAAAAAAAAAACGATTCGTACGTCAACATACGAAAACGTCCTCATTATTCTTATCTTTTATTTTATAAACACCTGTTGCAGACCATTTTTCCTTATTTGATGGATTGTAAAATATTTTTTACAACAATTTAGTATTGCGTTCGATGTGTTACGATTTATATTGTTTAACTTTATTTTATGCATCATTTGCTTAAATATCCTTCGCACATCTTCGCTCGTCGGGCCTCGATGCCGCGTATAGTTCGTTATTTTTTTTTTTTACAACTTTAATTTTTTCACTCGAATTGTGAAAATGATCTATTCGTAATAAATGTTTATGAAAGACGTCGACAATAAATTGTTTCTTCAAATGAACAAGTTCAATTTACGTTTTTATGTCTCGAAGAAAATCGTGATTTTATTTCAAGAATTTTCATCAGGAATGGCTTTTTTCAGTTTTCAACAATCACGGAACAACGAGATCGAAAATATAACAAAAAAATACTAATAAATATTTTAATTTCGTAAATTTAAGAAAGTTTCAGATTCGATGAATCATCTTCTCGGATCTGTCATCGCGTGGATGCCTCGATCGATTGTAAGTGGCTTGGAGAGTGAAAAGTTGGACTCTGCAACTTCAAAGTTTGCGAAATCAAGTCTCCCGAGCTATAGGACCACGTCAATGATATTTTAAGTATAAAAATGTCTAAAAATCGAGAAAAAGTTTTCTTTGAATGAAACGAGCCTGCGACCCGAATGCCTCGAAGCTCTTTAAAGCGAGCTGTCAAAAGGTTGAGTAAGAGGATTCAAAAATATAAATTCCCTGGTTGGAATTGCATGGTCCAACGGAATGGAGCATTCAATTACATCGATGGAATTTTTTGGGCTTTGTTGGATACACGAACGTATGGTGGGGTTATTTTTTTTTTTTTGTAAATAAAGCGAGTTGCGAATATTCTTTTTTTTCTGTGGAGATTGGAATTTTGTTTAACACTTCCATCCCATAATTCTACATTCCGTTGAAATGAAATGAAATTTCGATTTTTTTTTTGTGCCAAGTTCAGTGTGAACTCGTGTTTCATCAACTATCTTTACTTTCAGATATTTGGGCCGATCCATCGAGCCACGGTGAACGTCACTCGTCCTCACATTTGCCAGGATCTCATCAAGGCTCCCAAACAACATCGCGAGCTTCAATGAATATTTTTCAACCTGTAAGAACGGCTCGCGGCCAATCGTCCTTCAAGTGCCCAAACTGCAATCGTTTCTACATGCGAGCATCCTGCCTTAAACGACATTTACGTATGGAGTGTGGAAAAGCTCCGAATTATCAGTGTCGCATATGCCTCGGAAGGTTCACGTACAAACACAATCTTGCTGCACACATGAAATTACACGTGGAAGAGCCAAATTATCATTGTCTTTTGTGCCCTAAAAAATTTTACAGACGCGACAAATTAGCCGAGCACGAAAAAAAATATCACATGTTGTTCACGATTTGATGAAAAATTAAGACAAACATATCAACGTCTTTGCCTTGTTCGAGAAAAACGTCAGAACAGAAAACAACTTTTTCTCATTCTTTTAAATCGATTCATAAAATGAACACTTTTTGTTCGTTCCTGAAAATATTCATTTTGCTATTATTTACTTGGAGATTAAGGCTGGCCATTTACTTCACTTTTGACAGTACTTTTTTTTCGACCATTTTTCTATCGTATGTCAGAATATTTCTTCATTTTTATATTTTACTGTTTATCAATGACGATGAATCTACGTTCGAAGCACAAATGTTGATATTTAGCCTCTAAAAAGACTTGATGAAAATGGGACTTTTATTAGATTAATCTTACGTTTACAGAGTTTAAAAAAAACATACGTTATAGTGACATGATTTTTCTCGCCACTCGTAGAACAATTATTCAATAAATTGCCTTCGTTTTGAATCTTTATCGATACAAATAAATTGTTGAACTTGGATCGGAACTAGCGCTGAAATTCAAAGTCGAAAAATGTTAGAGACGTAAAGTGAAGAAAAAATGACTAAATAAATCGAGCGCTTAGATTAATAACGTGGACGTCCCGAGAGGTTGGAATCTCACAAATAATTTGCGAGTTATTTCAAAAGCATATTTTTGCACAATTATTAGAAATAATACGTAAAATACTCGCTAAATTGTTATGACTCACGAGTCATTTGATTTTTCTTAAAAATACTCCGGTTTCGGCTTTTATTTTGTTTTTTTCTTGTTTAACAATATTTTTCGTTTTTGAGATGAAACGATGAGCAATCAAGACTCAGAGGCTTCTTGTTAACGATATTCGTTTAAAATTTTATTTCGGAGTCGTGTAATATAATGTGAATACGTTTGTGTCGAAATGTCTTTATTTTTAATACAATTTATCGTCTTTTTCTTTGTACAACTGTACTTCCAGAAAACTCATATAAATATCATTTTCATAAACATAAAATAAGTTGATATTGATAGACAATCCCATGGATGGGCAATTTTTAACGAAAGAAAAGAAAATAAGTGAAAAAAAAAAACGTTTCGAGGCACAATTTCGTTCCTGGTAGCTACTTAATGTGCAGAATAAAGCATTGATTCGACGACTAACTTTATTTCATCGTGTTTCATCTTATTTGCTCCGAGCAATTTTCACTTTTGACTCATTTTATTCCAGGAACGTTTACTCGCATCGTGAAACTACGAAATATCGATTTTGTGCTTATTTTCAAGGCCATTAATTAGCCGGTTCACTTGCTTCGCATTTTTTTGACTCTGTTCCTCTGATCGAAGAATAAAACAAAGTCTTAGCCCACCGACGATGACGGTATAAATGGGTGAAAACTTTTTATTGTGGAAATCAGAAGAAAAGTGTCGATTGTGTCAGTATTTTTGATATTTTCATCTGATGTAAATCTTCTGTTATATTTTTTCAGGAAATCGTTTTATCTCGAGAGTGGCGGAATTTTCGATGATGGATATCGTGAGAAATTGATTTTTCGAACGAAACACGAAAATGAGAATTTTTTCCACCAAAAATCAGCAAAAGTCGTGACATCCATGAAAATCATTACTTTTTTTTGCTCCCTACAAAAAAAAATGTTTACACTGTAATTGGCTGGATGTTGTTTTTGATTTTTGATTGAAAATATCGAATTGAAAACTGTAAACGTACAATGAAGTTGAAGATTTGAATTTTTGTTTGTTTTCAGTACGATCGATTCTGCGAACACGATTCTCGACGAAGCGATTCCCATGCGACGATTGTCCGAAGGAGTACAGCACGCCACGCGCATTGAAATTCCACCAGAAATACGAGTGCAATCGCGAGCCAACATTCGTTTGTTCAGTGTGCACTTATAAGACTTTGAGAATGTCTAGTCTTCGTCGACACGTTTCTTCAAGACACAAAAAGTCGAAAAAAGCATGCGTAGTACAGAAACGTCGAAAGTACAATTTGTAATTTGAATAATTGTGGAGCCGAGTTTTACGAAGGAAGGGAGATCGATCGAGATCGATTTTTTCTTCTATTTTTCTTTTCGAAAATATCCAATAAAAATTGCAATATTTTCAACTCGATTTTTCTTCATAATCCCCCGAAAGGTTCGGTGGTACTTGCAAGTTGTGATGCGAAAAGAACGAGTTTGTGTTCTTTGTGTGAGAGCTGCACGCGAAAATCTTGGAAAAATCGGGAGCAATGAGGTGTACCAGTGAAAAAAAAAAAATTGAATGGTGGAGGGGAAAAAAAATTGGTTATGATCGACCACGTGAAACGAACGATCTCAAAATTGATTTTTTTTCGCCATTTTTATTTTCAGATTGGAGTTTAATCGACGAGAGCGACGATTTGCCGATGCAGGCACGGATGAAAATAAACAACGCACCGTTCGCCCAACTTCGCATACCGAAAGCACATTTTTCTGGTAAAAAAGATGCGAAATCTGGTCAATTCACGTGCCTCAGATGTGGAAGATCTTATATGCGCAAGGATTCCCTCCAACGTCATCTTCGATGGGAATGTGGCAAGGAGCCACTTTTTCAATGCCCATTTTGCCCTCAACGATGCAAAAGAAAGCCTCATTGGCTGAGACACATAAGGAGACAACACATTGACAAAATTGGCGATATGGAAAATTACTTAATTTCTTATACACCGAAAGTCAGCTACGAATGACAAGCATTTGAAAAAAAATGCTTTCGTTCGAAATATTCTACTTTTCTTGTCCAAAGTTGCCTTTCGCTCAATAATCTGTGAGTGAAAGTTTTGAAGTTGAAAATTTTTCGTACCAATTTACAAAAAAAAATCACTATTTGTGCTCAAATAAGTCGTAACGATATTTTTGATATCGTTTTTTTTATATTTAATCGCCTATTAATTATAATGACACGTTATTTCACAAAAGTGCCTTAGATTTACATAACCATGACACGAAACACCTTCACAAGGAATTAAGTGTATCAACTCGTGGGGAAAAGTTGAAATTTCGAAGTCAAACATATTTTTATCCTCCTACGATTAGTAATTGACTGAAAAATAATTAATTGAATCCTCGACGAATATCGCAAATTTCAAAATCGAAGAAATACTTATTAGTCTACAAAAAAAGTTTTTGTAACACTGTGAAAATCGAAAATCGGTCGGTGTTTATTTTTTTGTGAGGAACGTGACTCGAGGAGAGATTAAACTTTTGATTGTTTCTTTGATAATTAATAGCTTTGATTTCCTTGTGGAAAAAATACTTAAATTTCATGTACTTAATGTTAAAAAAATGGAGTGACTATTTTTGGAAGCACTTGAACGAGAAAAATGAAATAAAAATTTGTAAGATGAGAATTCGTTGTAATAAATATTGAAAATGTGTATTCGGAGTAATTTTCAAAGTGAGTATTTTCACCGAATTCATCGAAAGCAGGGCGTGGTTTAAAGGGTCAAATTTTCAATGAATTAGAACACATCTGAAATTGCATATTATTTTCAGGTTGCCAGGAGCGAATGGAGAAACTTGGTGATGGAGAAAAGTTGGAGGAAACGAGGCGGTCACGATGGTCATCGATCGAACGAAGAATCTGGAGGTCACCAAAAAAGAGGAAAATAAAAAGCAAGAGAGATTATTACCGACGAGACAAGTATTTGATCCAATCTGTGTTTTAATTCGGCAAGAAGAACTTTTAATTCTTTTTATTTATTTAAAATGATAAAAATAGACGTTTTTTTTTTTTCTTTAGTTTTTAAGTAATTTTATTAATGACGTGCCAATAAATCTGCGAGATGAGAATTTTTATTCCTGCCACTCCCATGTTCCTGATTGGCTCTGTAAATCCGGAGCAATTAGCTTAAGTGGTATTTGGCTCGTGGCCAAAAATGTATCCAACTTTAATTAAGTGGCTGCTGACATTTTTCTCTCCAAATTTTTTCTCCAATTATTTTCAGACGTCCCATCGATCCCGGTGAACAAAATCCTGACAAATAATCGCTGGAGAATATTCCGACGTCGGTAAAGTTCTGGAGAGCTGTTGAGAAGAAGAAAAAAAAATGCAAATTCGATTGAATCCCTGGGAAATGAATTTTCCTCGAGACATATTTGCATTTTTTTTTTTACATCAATTATGACACGAGATTAATTTTAACATGCATATAAACTTCTATTTAAACGTGTGCTTTTATTTGCAGATGAGAAAATCCGCGTCTTCTAAATATCTTCTTTTATTTATATTCTTTGCTCCACTTTCCCTCACGAGTTTTCCTTTCGCATCTCGCACTATACATTTCTCTTCAAATTTTTTCTCTTTATTATTATTGGGACCAGTAGCATGCGCACTAACTTTTTTTTCGAAACTTTTGTACATATATAGAGTGAAGAAAAAGAAAAAAAAAACAAAAACAATGTGAAATTGACGAAAAACAAAAATACTCCGACGTTTTGATCGCTTGTGCGAGCGCTGCTCTTTACAAATAAATATTCAATTCTAGAAACTAAATCGATATGCACACACAAACATGATTTTACACATAGCTAGATGCTTGGGGCTCAGAAGTAACGATATTGAAAAGAAAAAGGAAAAAAAGAAAAAAAGAAAAGCTGAAAAATGGAATTATTGCATTATTGATCGGCTTGTTGTAGAATTTTACGAGGTAATCGATTAAAAACAATTTCCATATTTGTGTATAATTACTTTTACATATATTTTTGTGTTTACATCCCGATATATGTAATTTATTTATACACTCATATGCTGACGAAATGAATCACAAAAAAAAAACCAATAAAAAAAAAGAAATTGTAAAAAAAAAAGAATTGTAGCCGTTTAAAATGCTTGTAAATATCGCAACTAAGAATAAATGTTAACGAATCCTGTGTTACAGCCGAGGATCTGAGCATCACGGGACTAAAGTGGGCAGCAGCTTGGCAGCGTTGGAGCGTGCCATCGATCATGTGGCGTTCGGGTGGTAGCATCGGCAAAGGTTTTGGAAGTGGATCGTCAACCCCGGAAGGTTTCAATTGTCCGGCATGCGGACGAGTTTACAAGCTCAAGAGCAGCCTCCGTAACCATCAAAAGTGGGAGTGCGGCAAAGAGCCGCAGTTCCAATGTCCTCATTGTGTTTATCGTGCGAAACAGAAGATGCACATTGCTCGTCACATGGAACGCATGCACAAGGAGAAAATATTCAAGCAGGAGCTCGTTTAGAGATCGCGCGGTGGCTGGTCTACCGATTCTGGACGTTCTCAAAGCCCATTTTCTTTTCGACTCTCGCAGTCGTTTCTCTTGACCTTCAACGGGGTCAAATCCTTCTTGAAGCTCGATTCTTCCCACTTCCAAACTCGTCTTCTTTCGTCTTCACGTTTTTTTATGTCATCTTGACAGTGAAGCTCGTTCTTCGATACTCCACCATCCAAATCGTTCTTTCATTCATCTATTTTTTCAACATCGCAACACTTTGCTTTCCTGGACTTTTCTCTTCACTCAGATCTTCAAAAATACTCGCTAAATCATTGCCACGTCGAGGAAAAGCATTTTTTTCTCGAATTCAATATCAAACCTTTTTCTATTCCCCATCGGCTGACAAACACCGAAGGAATTCATCAAGAAACACACGCAAGAAGGGACGAATCATTAGAATAACAAACGATAACCGCCAAGATAGTTTTTTAAAAACTGAAATAGTGATTAGTTTTTTTTTTACAAACAAGTTGTCAAGTCTCCGTCGATTTATTGTCGCGAAAGCCGAAGGGAAAGAAGAGGACGAATCAGGAAACATACGAGAGAGAAAATATGACGAATAAGGAAGATGAAGAAGATAGAAGAAACGAAGAAGAGACGTCGCTGGTGTACGACGCGCAAAAATGCAGATTTATGAGGAAATTTTCGAAGGAGAAGACATACAAGTTGAAAGAATGTCCTAAAATCTTTTTTTTTTTTTATTTTTTTTTTCTATAGGGTCCACGCTTTTTTTCGAGCGTAATTCATTCATTGATTAATTAATGATTTTTTTTTTGTTCATTAATTATAGAACTTGCGATATCGCGATAACGACGAAACGAGAGAAAATACGTCGATCTCTTGGCTCGGGGATGTCTGCGACGAGAAAAAAATCGTGGTATGCAGAACATAAAAGTGAGATAATTGCTTGGGTCTGGCCTTATCCCAGGCTTTTCGTACGTACTACTAGATTTTAAGATTTGATGAAAGAAGGAATGAAAAACGAGTTTATGGACAGAGTTTAATCGCGAGAAAGAAAGAAAAAGAAATGCGTCATCCTGTTGGAAAGTTTTGATGGTAAAACCATCGTAGGACGAGCATTTGTATATTTAAAAAAGAAGAAGAAGAAGAAGAAGAAGGAGTGAAAAATGCAAGAAAAGGAAATAACTCGCGCAGCTTTATCCTCGAAACGAGGTTACGCCATGAAATATAAAATGTTCATTATTGTTTATCGATTTAATCGATAACGATTGGGGATGAAAACGAAGAGATTTTTTAAATTCTTATTAACGAAGACCAGTGACGTTTAAAATTATTATTTAGAGCTTAGAAATTATTTTTTCGATTTAGGAAGAGAAATATGAAAGGAAAACGATTCATTTCCTTCTTAGAAGGGTGATTCGTTGTTATTGATACACGTTTACATCGTAAACCATTTAATGGTACCGGACATTTTCGTCTCTTGGTGTTCTTAGAACTTGCTGTATTCGTGACGAATCTTAAAAACTATAACCGTGATTGAAACTAATGAAACGAGATACGAGGATAACATAAATATGTTTTTTTTTTAATTTTTTTTTTTTCGTTGTTTTTAAATATGAAAAAAAAATCGAGCAGACAGCCCCGAGCGAGACTGAGACGGTCCGGAATCCCCGGAGCTCTTCTTCCATAGCAACCATTCTGGTCACACTGGTTCCATATTTTTAAATGGACGATTGCCGTGCCGCGTGTGGCTTCACTGGGACTTTAGACACAAACAAATCATTATTCCAATCTGTCAAAAAGATTGAAAGCACGAGAGAGAGAGAGAGAGAAAGAAAGTGAGCGAGAGATCAATTTCCGATAATAATCGTTACCACGATGAATTGTTTTTTTTTTTTTTTTAATTTTTCGTGCAAAACTAAAAATCGTCGACCTGGCATAAACGATAAACTTAAAAATACCATAAACACAAAACACTCACGAAAATGTGCAAGGATTATTCAGTCGATAAATCGCCAACACAGACGCACACATCGAAACCATTCAGAAAAATGATTTTAATTCAGAGAAATTTTACTCGAAAAAAAAAAACAGAAATTTATGAACAGGAAATTCCAAATTTTGGTTGTCAATCAATCAATCTACTTTGACGTATAATTTTTAAATGAAAATAATTCGTTATCAAAATAATACTTCACTTGATAATTATTGTTTAAAAACACAGAAACAATTCAGAATCTTTGAAGAAAAAGATTTTTTTTTTGACACACACGATACACGTCCATTCCGAAATCTCATATCGATATGTCATTCTTATCGCCAAATACCTTTGACTTCCATATACGTATGTAATATAATAATATTTAGTCAGTCACAAGAACATCCTAGAAGAGTTATTTAAAAAGAGAGAAGAAAAAGCAAATACATAAACTATTAATTATAATCGTAAGCCTAAATACAGAGAAACTTGAAGTAATAAAAATAAACGTACAAGCAAGTATAATTATTAAAAGAAGAAGAATAATAAGAAGAAGAAGAAGAAGTTGAATAATAAAAACAAAGCCTCTCGCGATCGCAGACGTACGAGTCATTCGAGTGCTTTGCGATCCAACAGACTGTCAGAAGTAACCGCAGATTCCTACAATGCATTTAACTATAATATTATTTAATATTCTTTAAAGGCAACGACCCACCCAACTTTTTTTTTACATTTTTTTGTTTCTCGTTTTGTGTACTTTTTTTTGTTTACATATTCACAAGCGCCTTCAAACTAGAGGCTCGGAACCATTCACCACTTATATTTTTGTTCTCTTTCTTTTATTTTCATTTACGCGCCTACTTTACTCGTACGTTATTTTTTAATTATTTTTTTTTTAAATACATTCTTCCTTTTTGTATTTTTAATAATTTTACACGTATACGACTATGTAGAAGAAATATTGTTTTTTTTTTTTTAAACCTCGTTTACAATACACGAATAGGAGTTTTGCCAGGTCGCACGAAATAAAATAATAGACAGACCGAGCCATCAAATGTGCCGATTACCAAAAAGTTTTGACGAACATTACGATTATCGTGAAAACCCTCGTTCCTTTTGTAATACAATGACGACTCTTATTTTTTTTTCACTAATTACACTGTTTTTTTAATTAATTCAATAATTCCTATGGAACTGATCCAATGAAGAGAAAACGTGCCACGTACCCAGCGCTAAAATCCGCGTTTTAATCACACACTCCCACGCAGACACACTCACAGAGGGCACGAGATCGAGTATTAGCGATTTTCGCGTCTTTAGGCTCTTAAGCAACGATTTATCATCGATCAAAACTCGAGGTAATCGGCATTATCCTATTAACGGCTTAATAACGACAAAAAAAAAACAAAAAATCACGAAAAAAAGTAAAGAAAGAAAATAGAAAACGAATGAATCATTTTTAGAACAAAGTGTTTTTTTTTTTTACAAAAACAAACTGAATGAAAAAAAAAAAACAAAAAAATAAACGTAGTCCCGTATTCCTACGCCACGCCAATCGCGCGGTCACGGCCGTCCAACTTTCCATACCGTAGACAATATTTATATGAAATGAGCTAAACTAAACTACTACATAAAACATAAAAACGTACTCGTATGAACGCTGAGAGAGAGCCTGGAAGCGCGGATACAATAGATTTTAATTTTTGATAGGTCCCCATTTCGCTTGGGTAACAAAATATGTATTTATAAAGAAAAAGGAGAAAGAAAAAGATTCAAAAAAAAAAAAAAACAAAAAAAAAACACATACACACAGACCTTATTTGCAATCGATTCATCGATCAATTTTTTTTTTTAATACAAAAATAACAGAAAGAAGTTGAAAAAATTCGTATCCCAATCGCGGCCTTGTTAGAATAAGAAATGTCCATTAAGAAAAAAATTTACTACGAGACTTAGAGACCTCGAAAAAGCCTCTTTCCAAATGTTTTTTTTTTTTAAATATCATTTACGTTTTTCGTTTCGTTTGTTCTTTGATCGTTCGTAATATTAAAATAGTATATTTATATATCGAATATATATATATATATAAAAAGGAAAAAAATGAAAAGTGAATCGATTGTGAATGTGGAAACAAGAAAAAAAAATCGCAAATTCTCGTATACCAGTGCAAACGAAATTGCAACGTGAGCGTGTACACAAAAGCAGAAGAAAAAAACCGAACTTTGAAAATATACAAAAAAAAAAGAAGAGCTCGAAATAACGTACCAAGTCAGAGACGAAAGGTTTTTAACGTGAATAAGTACTGGGAAAAGTTTCGTTCAGGTTAAAATGAAAAAGAGGAAAAGGAAAGCAAGCAAAAAAAAAAAAAAAAAAAAAGCTGAACGTAACGAGCACACTTTTTACACTACTTCGTTGTGATTTTTCCAAGATACGAAAAAAAAGTAAAGAAACGACGACAAACAACAAATAGATGTATAAGTAGAACTAAAAAAAAGAGAGAAAGGTAAAGGTAAAAAAAAAGAAAAGAAAAGAAAAGAAAAATCACGAACGGCGTTTGCGGTAAGCCCCAATGATTTTTATAATTGACGTAATAATTACGATGAATGAATTTTAAGATATAAAGACGAGAATAATTTGCAGTTTATATAAGCGTAACGGTTAGGGTGATAATGTTTAAAGAAACAAACAAACAAACAAACATAATGAAAAAGAAAAACAAGAAAAAAAAAACAAAAAAAAACAACAAAAAAATTATCGATATCGGGAGAAAGAACGTTGATTGATCGACTTTATATACCTACATATTAATTAGGTACTTGATGATTATTAATAATACTGCCTCACGAGGCCTTGATAACTTGACGACGAATCGAGACGATAAATGCAACGATTTTTATCACCGAGTATCATCGGTGGCAAAAAATAAAAAATTGAGAAAAAAAAAATCACGAAAAAACAAACAAAAAAAAAGAAAAGAAAGCTAAACACAAATCGATCCTACTTTCGTCGTCAAAAATGGAGATTATTAGATTATTATTAGGAATTAAGAAATAGATAGACTAAGATAATATCCATTCTTTCTCAAAGCGCTTTAGTTTAAATTTCATTTAAAAGCAAAGAACAAAATGAAAATCGAACGATTGGTCCAGCTGAGGCACATTTAATGCCGCGCGCATTCGAGGGAAGAAATAATAGGGAGATAACGACGGTGATAAAAAGCACATCGCTCGAGTAATTTTTCCATTTCTCCCTCTTCTCGTTTTGTTTTAATCTCATTCATTCATAAAATCAACGTTTAATTAGCATTTTCTCTCTCACCACCGTAATATGGAAGAAAAACAAAACAAAACAAAACAAATAAGGATCATTTTTCATTTTTTAACAATTTTTCAACTTTTTTTTCATTTTCTTTTTTTTATTACAGTTTTTTTTTATTTCGCTGTGCCAATACTGATTTTATTTAGACGTGTCGATCTTTGACTCGTGAATACTGTGGGGAGATTATGTAATCAAAATGAGCGGTGACGAATGATGGAAAAAAAAGAAAAAAAAAACAATGTTGAAGGAAAAAATCAATTAGAGAGGAATGCACGATATATAAAAATATTTTTATTTTTATTTTTTTCTTCATTTTTAATAATATCGTCAGGTTTTTTTTTTTTGCTAATTGGGTTTAATTGGATTTTTAAAAGTCGGCTTCGTGTATAAAGAAAATAATATGATATGAAGATAGGCGTACGTGATATATCTAAGTGAATTTAATTATATTAATTGGCATTAAGGTATTTTGGAAAAAATCTCCGAATTAATTCTCTTTCCAACGTTCATTTGGTTATTTTTTTTTTTTTTTTTTTTATTTTTTTTTTTCTTTTCTTTCGTTTGTCCTTCGACAAAATTATTGTTTGTTAAATGAAGAAGAGAATCAATCGCAGCCACACTGCGCGCATTCGCTCGATCGGACGTTGAATTTCGTCCAAATGTGCCTTTTTTCGAAAAACAAGAAGAAAAAAAAAACAAAAACAAAAACGAAGAAATAAATAAATAAAATAAAAAGTCTAAATCGTAGGAAAATAGAGGATCGTAGCGGAGACATTTAATCACGAAATGGAATAGGAGAGAAATCGTGCGACTCGGTAGAGATCAAACGAATAAAATTTCATGATTACAAAATTAAAAACTAAAAAAAAAAAAATACAAAAATAAAAAAAAACAACGATATATATTATATTAAAAAGGGAAATTTTTTAATTAGACACATCTCGAGGATGCGAACGTACGAAAAAAATAAAATAATATTTAGAATTTTTTTTTTTTTTTTTTTTTTCACTAAAATGCCTCTCACGAGTGGCGTGATCATTTATGCTTTTCCGCGCGGTATGTAATCGGGCTTATCATAATATTGAATTATACGTTTATATAATTAGATGATAAATTAAATTACGGCTACGAGCGCCAAATTCGGCGTGAGGATAACAAACAAACAAAAACAAAAAAAAGGAAAAAAAAAACCTAAATTTTCTACCATTCTTTCTTGAGGTGTTGGTTTTGAAAACAAAAAAAGTAAAAACATTATCGGCTAAACGATGCAACGTTATACTCGTAACGAGAAGGATAAAAAGAAGAAAAAAAACATTGAAAAAATAAATAATAAATAAAAAGTAAAAGATTAGTGGAGGCAAAATAAGCGCGGGTCAAGAAACGTCGGAGGGCGGGATTTTTAAATAACTCTCACGTTTTTTTGTTTGTTTTTCTCGAGGAAATGAAAAAAAATTCGCTATTTAGATTATATATATATATTATTTTCGAGCGAGAATGGGACGAGAGTCTGCTAAAATTGCAATCAATTATTGTTTTATTTTCAATGGCCTCTTTTTTTTTTAGTTTTTCTAAATTTTTTTTTTTTTTTTTTTTTTTTAGTTTTTCGCATTTTTCATTATAAAATGGTCGCGTATGATTATTGTATAGAGCCTCAGTTGTGTTCCTTTACAACGCAACATGCATAACGTGATATTTAGACGCTAAATTTGTTTCGCAGAGGAGAAATATTAGAACGAGGAAAAAAATTGACATGTGAAAAAGAATAAAATTAAACAGAGAGAAAAAATTGAAAAAAAAAACGAAAAACAAAAAAACACGATGATAAGACGACGCGAATGTTACGTACATGCCATCCAGGTATTTAGAAAGTACACTGCTTTATTTTTTGTACGATATATATTATATTTTCTTGTAAAAGGAAAGAAAAAGATAAAAATGACGCCGATAAATTTCAGGTATAACGATTCCCAGTCTATATTGTTAAGAAAGAAGGATTGAGGGAAATGAGAATTTTCGAAGAATGTTTGAAACACGAGTACCAAAATTTGTTGACGAGAGTGGACTCAAGAGCTTGTGCACGAGTTTGAAACCGTGAAAAAATTGTATAAGAAATGCGAAAAAGTATGAATTTTTAAGAATGTTTTTTTTTTTTTTTTTTTTTTTTTTTTCGTAACTTTAGGCAAATCTGTGAACGGTACGATGAAGATTGGATTGTAAGAAAGTGTGGTATAGATTGTGAGATGAGTGATGACAAAAAAAATTTATAAAAAATAAGACAATTATTATATTTTGCGATAGTAAGACAGAAAGAAAGAGAAAGAGAGAGAGAGAGAGGAAGAGAGAGGGGAATATACGAAAAAAAATGAAAACCAGGAAGAAGGAAAAAGCGTAGGCTGGAAATTGAATGAAAAATTCAGATTAACCGAAAATATCGTAACGTCGTCCAACGAAAAAAGGAAAAACAGCTCGAAGCTGTACTGAGCAATGAGGCACTCGTTGTTTCGTTGTCTAAAAAGTTTGTACGTAAGAATCGTGATCCGATGAGGCAACGTGAAAAATATTCCAAAATACGAAATTCCCAGTTAAATTCCTTCATAATAATAATAATAGTAATAATAATAAGATAATAAGAAAAACGAATGATGAATAAGATTTGTATCCAGTCAGTTGGCAAAAATCGGGTCACGATTCTCGTGGCCGTGATACATCACTTTTTATCGAGTGACACAAAATATAATTAAAATCATCCCAACCCCCCCTCCGCCTTTCAAATCCGCCAATAAGATAATTAGCTTTTAACGCATCAAAAATGAAAAAAAAAAAAAAACGAAAAAGAAAAAAAAAATCACTCAATATTAATGTAAAAGCGAAAAAAGATTAAGACGAATGAGATGAAACACTTTTTGCGCAAAAAATTGAAATAAATACGAGAGTGAGAGCGAAAGAGAGAGAGCGAGAGAGAGAGAGAGAGAGAGAGAGAGAGAGAGAGAGAGATAATGAGAGTAAAAAAGAGGTAAAAAAGTAGGTTTGTAAACCGAGAGAGCCTTGTATTAAGTGCCTTCAAGTACGATTTAGATAATAGGCTAGGGAGAGAAGAGATCAAAACAAAAAGAAAGAATGGAAAAAAATGCACGAGGCGCTGGGCGCGTTCAGTTGTGAGCGGATTTCTTAAGGTATTATTATAAAACCGGATGGGCCACCCCGATCATTTCACGAGTACTTCCTGCTCTCGCCAAAAAAACAAAAAAAAAAAAAAAAAAAGCAAAAAAAAAAAATATTTTTTCTGGAAAAAAAAAACATAAAATAACGAACAAACTCGTGACAAGTGCAATTATTTTTTCGAACAAAATCGTTCGGTTTGATAATCGATAAAAATTTAAGTAAAAAGTATAATAATTCGTCGGTAGATCCGCTCGTTTATTGATAATAGCGAGAAAAAATAATCCCGAACTGGCTTTCGGTATTTCTCGTTCGGCTGTGCCATTATATTCGACCTGAAAAGAAGAAAATTTCAGACAGCATTTTATATTAGTAGTCTTTAAAATTAAAACGTCGCGAGTTTAACTATTTAAAAAATTTATGGGTTTGATTGGCGAAAGTATATTTTAATCGGAGATTAAGAAAGCATTAAAAACAAAACAAAAAAAACATCGACATTCTCGTTTATGAAGACGGGGATGACGTGACGTACAATGTGAGAAAAGTCTCGAATTAATTGTTCGTACTTTCGTGGCTTTTCCGGTGCACATCTCGAGACCAGTGATATTTTTTTAGAAATTATTTATTTACGTCGAAAAAAGAACAGTAATCTCGACGACTCGCTATAAATGCCAATCATATCCGCAAGGGACTCTCTCTCTTCTCACTTTTTTTTTTGTTTTTTTTTTGTTTTTTTTAAATTCCATATCCTCCTCTCTAACGTAATTTATTATTACTATTATGAATATTATTTTTATTTTATATTATTAATTATTATTATGAATATTATTTTTATTATTATTATTACTATTACTACTTTTATTATTATTATTATTATTACTATTACTACTATTATTATTATTATTATTATTATCATAAATATTACTATTATGTTTTTTAAGTTTCATTTTCCGCATACTCCGCCGGATTTCTTCTTCACTGCCTTACAATATGTGATTTTCATATAATTATTACTCCACGAGTTATTTATTTTGTCTTTGATAATATTCTTGCGAGCTCTCCCTCCGTTTCTTCACTCCAGATCCTTTGGACCTACTAGTTATATATCAATTGATCTGTTTGCGATAATCGTTATTGTATGAATAGGTTCGAGGGCTCTTGCGCGTGAGTTCGAAATAGATTTTGACATTTTGAAAAAGATCGATACGAGATTAAGCACAAGCCGAAACACAACCGATGATGGACATCGTTCGAGTCGAATTACCATTTTTTTTTTAAACATTTATCGCAACTTTACGTGATTTTCTCATGGTGAAAATATTTTTTAAAAAGATTGTGGTTTTTTTTTCTTCTTTTAAATCGATTGACATTATTTTGACGTTTAAGCATTTTTATCAGTTTCATGCCTTTTGACAGCTCGACAGACAAAATTTTATATCGTGACATTCAACGAAATGTTATTTAAGAAATGTCCTTTTTTTTTTTAACCATGCCCTGAACACATCAATTTAAATCTTCATTCACGAAATCAGGCTCGTGATTCGTTGTGATTAACTCGAACGTGATCAATCCTCGTGATGCAACAACATAATGCAATTAAAATGGTCGAAATATTCGATCGATCTTTTGCATTATGCTTCATAAGCACGATTATACTGTTAATACAATTTTCCTTTCTTACCTATATTTTCTCATTTACGTTTAATATTTAATAGACTGTACAGAGAACGCAAAACTCAAACTCCGCTCAGCGCCTCTAAACACGAAAATAAATTACTCGTAATAATGATAATGATTATTCTTTCGCCATGTATTTGTTAACGAAAGATTATTTTCATCGTATGTCTCTTCATTGTTCTTTTCGAATACAATTTCGACAGATGGTATTTTTTTTTTTTTTTTTTTCTTTTAAATCACAATTTTTTTTCCATTTTTCTCACACGAACTTATGTAAAAATATCACACCAACACAAACACACACCATTACCGCCAATTGTATAATTGCACACTGCGAAATTGTCATAGAAATGGGAAAAAAAAAATGTGACAAATGTTCATTTGCTGAGATAACTTTTTAAAATCGTAACAATCTGTCAAAATACACTCGTGATTGAAATTCTTTGACGATGCTTGAGAGAACGTTCGTTCGATCGAAATCGGCAAAGATTATCACGTTTCCATGCTGCAACGTTTTTTTTTTTTTTTTTTTTTTCATTTTTTTTTGGTTTAATGGTTTTTTTTTCTAACCAAAATGAACGCATATCTCATTTCGATTAATTCGAACATTCCAAAAGTGCTTAAATCTTTATTCTTCCCCTCATTTTGTTTTTTGTCATTTTGTAGAAAGCCTTGTATTGAATTTAGAGCAAAATAAAGACTAGAAAGGCAATTAGCCTTTAAAGTATTTTTCATTGCGTACGCCTGTATGCTATTTTCTTTATTTTCAACAATAATACGTCGTAATAAAAACGTCGAGACAACAATAAATAACTTGTTTGAAAACGATAATAAAAAGGAATAAAAAAGTAAGAGAACATCGTACAAAAAATCCTCGTCCACTTGAAATCATTGCAATTTCAATAATCCAATTCCTCGCATTCACAAATATTTTGAACACCACGAAAATTTCAATACGTTTCATTCTTCGTATTCGCACTTTTTTTCCTCGATATTTGCAATTTTCTCGTTTTTCCCACGGATTTTCCGACTTGGCCGACGTCATCTTCGACCGATTTTTCATTTCACTTATTTCTGCTCTATACTGACACGATTTTTTTTTCTTTTTCAGGTTTTTTTTCGACGGGTTTTCATCGTGGGTCACGTGGTGATAAAAAAACTCGTTGAAAGACTGCAAATCGACGGGCGGAACGTTGAGTATTTCGAAAACAGCATTTCATCGTCCTGATAAAATTATATTTTGAGTTTCAGCTCATCGATTCCAAGGAAGGACTGATCGGCAAGAGAAAAAGAAGAAACAAGAAAAATCGCAGGAAACCGCGAAGCAAGAGATTTCTCCGATCACATCAAAAGGTTTTTTTTTCATCATCGGCACTTAATAATCACAAAATCAAAAGATTTATCTCGAATAGCGTCCTTTCCGAAATCACAAACAAACACAAACACCACATCAATCATACAAATTAAAAATTCGCTCAACCCTTTGTCATTTGCTCGTTGTTGTTTAGCCTGAGATTTGATTGTTTCGCATGGCTCGCGCCGTAAGAAAAAGAAAAAAAAAAAGAAAAATTAGGAACGTGTGAAAAAAAAAAAAAAAACAAAAAAAAAAACAAAAAATCGTTCCATACGCGTGCGCCGCCGCCACGTTTCGATGTTCATCTTCTTTCGTCGGTTTTTCTTTTTCTTTTTTTTTTTTTTTTTTTCCTTCTTTTCGTTACTAACGATCCATTTCGCCACTGTGTTTTTTTTGTATTTTTTCACAATTGCAGGATTCTTCGCGAGGTTCGGCTGGCGCGTCGAAGGCAACGCTTCAAGGAGAAGTGGTCCAAGAGCCGAGGCCGAAGTCCCAGCTCCTCTTGCACCTCAACGTCGTGCCCGTTTACATTGTCCGGCTCGACACGTCGCTCGCAACAATAATCGCCCGTTGACCATCTCCGCTCATGATCGACGTCACGATTGCTCACGATGCGGCAAATCCTACAAGAACGCTTACATCCTCAAGAGACATTTGCTCTACGAGTGCGGAAAAGCACCTTCCTTCAGTTGTCCTCATTGCGCCTTCAGTTCCAAGTACGAAAGAAATCTTAAGGCCCACATTAATCATCGCCATGTCGAGCCTTCGACAAACACGATTAATCAACGAGCTTGAGTCTCTCGATAAATCTGAGTCTACTTTTGTGCGAGATGTTTTTAATGTTGTTTTTTAATCCTGGATCCTTGCGACAGGATGAAAAATCGAAGGAAAACTCCTTTTTCTCGGTTTATCGAATTTTCGGCATTAAATCTCCACCTGATGCGATTTTATCGGGTACCATTCTCTTCGTTATGAAAAAACGAAGAAAATGGTGTACCTGGAAATCTCGTTATCGCATGGTAGGGACGTTTTATGATGAAAAGAAGATCCAGAACGTTTTTCAGCCTGAAAACATACTTTTTTGGGATCCAGGATTAAAAACTCGCATAAATCGTACTCTGGAGTATATCATCGTTATTAAAAATCAATATCAAGATCTACGGATACGTCAACCGTGATTTTCTTAAGAGAAAACTTTTCATGCATTTTACCCTCCGATCCATCGTTAAAAAGATAAAAAATTCTTTAGTGATTAGATAAAAAGTCTGCAACAGCTGTCACTAATTAATTGATTATTTATTTTTCTCGATATCGTAGAGAAAAATGCTTGAAAGTCTCGTTCAGAATTTCGTGGTTGAATTATTTTTCTGCTTGACCTTGACTGTTGTTGGATACGATTTTCATAATGATGATGTTAATTAGTAACAATGTCGTTATTAATACGACTTTAAAGTCAACATTTGTGCCAAAGTCACGTTTAAATATTAAGAAAATATTATTTTCTGTTGTTTAAGTTTACGCTTTCGAAACGTTTAATTTGTACCAAAAAAAAGTGACTCGATCCAGTTCTTTATTCGAAGAGTTAGAAGCTTTTACGATTTGAACAAAAAAAGTCCCAGAAAAGTGTAACAATTTGACTAATTTACGTAAAAGTCATTTTTTTTTTTATTTTACTTTTTTTCTAGTTTTACAAAGTACAGCATTTGCGAAACGTGAGTTATGCTCTCGTAACTATTTGTTATAAATATATATATATTCATTGATTATACGCGAAATTACAAATATTCGTAATAATAGAAAAAAAAAAAAAGTAGTGCAGAGGGTAAAACGAAATGGAATCTCGATGCGTTGCCTATCAGGAATTCTATGAGGCATATTCATGACAATATTTAAACCAAGGTGCAAATACCAAGGTTATTGGTTTTCAATTTTCATTTTTGAGCTTGGAGGAACGATTTTTTATGCAATTTCAAAAAAATGTTGATTTTTTTTTCTCAAAAGAAGCATCGCCGCGAAAGAGCGGTACAAATGTTCATTTTGTTTTTGTTTTTTTTTAAATTGTTTTCAACAAATGAGTTATAAATTAACGTGGACGTAAAATTCAAGATTTTTCATAAAAAATAGTCCAGGAAAAGTCGAATTCGATAAAAAGTCCGCGAGGCGATGGTCTCCGTTTTTCAATCAAAATAATATCGATCAACTATTGATCAAATTGGCTGCAAAGATCCTTATTTTTATAATTTTGTCAGTTTCGCTAATATTTTTTTTGAGTAAGAATGATTTTGAACAATTTACTTCTCTTCAATATGCTAATGATGCCCTTCACCGATTTAGTGCATCAGTGACCAAGTTGAGAAAACCAAAATGTTGCCTGGTCATTTATAAGTTGTTAAAGAGATGAAATGAAAAAAAAAAAAATGCCCACGTTGTTGACTATATTAGTACGGGCTCGAGGAGGTTCGAAAGGATCGTAAAAGCTGGTGCGTTCAGCGCCCGAAAGTGAAAAGTGCAATAGCATGAAAATGAAAATGAAAAGAGATAAAAAAAATTGCACCAAGTCCTCCTCGAGGTTTTGTCGTTACGCTAAAACGCCCCAATTATTTTTATACAAATTATAAATGAGAATCTGTAAGATTTTTTCGTCGGTAAATAATGTCGAAGAATCATCGGCTCGATGTTCGATAATCGACAATTTTGTAGAGCGAGCGTAGAAAAAAAAAAAGTGAAAAATGTGATTGTGTTGAATCACATTTAGAAATTAAAGAAAAAAGCCAAATTCAACATAAGCCCGTAGCCAGAATCAAATTTCTCGAAACAACGAAAATAAGAAAAAAAACAAAAAACAAACAAAAAAACAACCCAAATGTAATTTTAATCGTAAGAATCTCACAAAAAAGAAACCTCTTAGTTCAGGGAGTTCGATAATTCAAAGAATTGAACATTAACGAGGGCAACTAGTCGAACGAGAGATGTCTTAAAAGCCAAAAACGATAAGGGAAAATATAGAAAATCCAAAAATAGAGATTATATTTAAAAGAAATATATATACACATATTATATTATATTATTATTCACTATATTTACATATATCGACAAAACATTGAGATACATAAATATATAAATATATAAATACATTTAAAAAAACGATTAAAAGTGAGCTATATTCGCTGCTGCCATATTCTATCGGACGATAAAAAAAATACTACAATTTTACCAAAGAAAAAAAAACACTAATATTTCGATCTACGTATTACTTCCTCGTATTTCTTCCTTCAATCTAGAAATTAGTCAAACTTTCGATGCTCTCTTTCCATCTCTCTTGAATCCTCATAGTTGTTATTAAATACTACGTAAAAAAAATCAAATGTAACTTACGAAAGATTTAAGGTGAAAAAAATTCAAACTTCCTTCAATGAAACACGATAGAAAATTTAAAAAAAAGGTGTTAGTCTGTTCTATATTACTGTAAGTAGGTCAAAGCTGTAAATCGTCAAAACTACTAGTCGAGATCTTTAATCTTTCGCTTCTCCGTAGTTGTAAAAATATTTCGAGTCTCGTTGAATCAGGGATGATACGAAAAATGTTTAAAAAATCAAAAAATCAGTTTTTTTTATTGTAAAAAATCGTATTTGGAGTTTCTCGAACTATAATTATTTTTCAAAAGCGATGATTCATCCCTGTTTCGCGAGTACCACTCAAACGCATAATAAAAAAGTTTCGAAAAAAATACTTGAATTTTGAAAGAGGCAAAAAGACTCCTCGACATGCGCAACGTTGCTTAAGCTCTCTAAAATTTCGACGAAATCATTCGTTGCTCTTCTAAACTTCTTCCACCACAAAATCATCTTTTTCCTCTGCACGAAGCGTGATGAAACTTTCGGTAAAAACGTCGTAAAGGGTTTCATGAATCGTGCCATGAATATTTCAGCGAAAAAGAAAAGTTTGGACCGAGAACCAATCTAGAGAATAAAATGGTCGATTAAAATGCGTAATTGAACAAAATTTCGAAAGAATCATAAAAAACCTAATTCAAAAAAAAAAAAATGGAATAAGGAAAAAAAGAATAAATTCGTACGACTCGTGATCTTGAACGCTGCATAAAGACTGACAATGGGAGAAGTAAGACGTAATCAGATAAACGTAACATTAAACATAACGAAAAGCATAATTGGAGCTCGTATAATTTGTATTTTTTCGCGACATATTGACACGTAGTTCGATCCAATAAGAGAGTTTGAGAAAAGCCAACTATGCAATATTCGAGCCACCGTAACCAGCTCGTGGGAGCTCTAAAAAAAAAAGGAAAAAAGCGAGAGATGCCTGTAATAATAACAATAATAACAATAATAATAATGATTATTAAAAAAATATACACATGCATAGAATTATTTTGAAGAAAAAACATGTCAAAAATTTACCAACACACGTATACATTGAGAGAACAAACAGATAAATTATATATACAAAATTATAATTATATAATAACGTACGAGTTCGTATGGTTAAAGAAAAAAAAAAAAAAAAAAAGAAAAAAAGGATTGTGTATATAGCGCAGACGCTAAAGAGTGAAAAGGTAGAGGATCACGAATAAGGAGATTGCGATAATAATTAGTTAGTAAGGATTCTATCAATAAAATTTGAGGATGCAATCGAAAAATGTAGGACTGCTTGATTTTTTTCTCTTTCCATGGACAGAAAGATAATTCAAGTAAACATTCGTCAACAAGTTGATCCAGTGAAAGAGAAAAAAAAAAAAAAAAAATACACATGTATCGAAAATATTTGAGAATGACGTCTACGATTGTGTCCCTGTCGATTGCAAATGTGCCACATTGATTTTTCCAGTCGAATTGGAAAAATGGTGATTGATTTATTCGATTATTAAGGCGATAGATACAGTTATGAAAATATCTAGATATTGGTTTGGTTTTTTGGT
Organism: Campoletis sonorensis; assembly: GCA_013761285.1. Classification (NCBI taxonomy): domain Eukaryota; kingdom Metazoa; phylum Arthropoda; class Insecta; order Hymenoptera; family Ichneumonidae; genus Campoletis; species Campoletis sonorensis. The sequence goes on from JACEOJ010000110.1 coordinate 1,068,331, forward strand.
TATCACGTTATTTGTCAATCTGAAATATTGTAATCAGATAAGACAAAAACAACAGGTACGTTTATTTGAAAGAGTGTATCCACTGATAGAATCGTGAGCGGGGCAGGAGAGAGTGAAAAAGGATGTTTGTAATAAAGGAACGAATTATCTCATTGAAAGTGCTTCGGGAAATGATTATTTGATGCCACGTTAAAAAAAAAACTGTTTTTTTTTCTTGGGCCAAGATTTAACCAGATTTTATCATCGACGAACAAATTAACGAGTTATTCTTTTTTTTTTTTGCTTCAACACTGACACTTTTTTCTCTTTTTTTCAGGCTGGATTCATTGTCACTGTGGACGACGTTTCAAACACCAATTTTCGCTCAGTTGCCATCAACACAACGAGTGCGGTTATGGCTATCAATGCATCGACTGTACATTCACTACGGACAAACTGCACGTTTGGCTGCAACACAAGAAACAAGGATGCACCGGAAATTCCCTCGGTCCTGTCGACTTCTGATATTTTCGTTGACAAAAAAATATGTTTTTGCAACGTAACTCCGTTTTATCAACGTTTAATTAATATTTTTATTAACCAAGGCGGATTAAACGATTCGAAATAAGAAAAAGAGGTTTGAAAAAAATTCTATTAAATTGCACCCTGTTTGAATCCTTCCATTTTTCAAGATCTCGATCGTTAACAATTTCTTCAATAATTAATTGCAATTTTCTTGTTTTTTTTTTTAAATGTCTTTAAAGTTTAGTTTTGTGTTACAAATACTTGACAAATGAATGTATGTTTTTGTGAATATTCATCGATTAATCACGTGAATTTAACCCTTTCCCAAAAAGGGACAGACTCTCGCTGCTCGGAACACTTTTTACAAATTTTTCTTTTCTCTCTTTTCCAGACTGGGATCCATTGGACACCAAGAACTTCGCTTTACCACGTCGACTGCGGGCTCGTTCGAGGCGCGTCGTCCAAAGATTGAAATATTTGTGCAAATGTGGACGTAAATACACGCAAAAATGTTCTCTCGATCGTCACGTCAAGTACGAGTGCGGAAAAGCACCGAGTGTCCCCTGTCCAAACTGCGGAAAAATGTTCAAGCATCGTCATCACGTTATCGAACACATGAGAAAATATTGCCCGTTCAGGCAGCCTCAATAATTTATTGTGACTGATTTCAAATCTTTAAAAAAAAATTACGAATTTTTTTGTTTCGTAATTCTGACCACGCGAGAAAATTTGTACTTGCGTTTAAAAAAAAACACGAATTTCCGAATAAATGTTGCTGTTGCGTTTATTATCGTGACACGAAATATCTCTTAAATCGATTGAAATAGTATTGACTAGAAAATTAGAAAAAAAAAAAACCAAGAAAACAACTTTTTTTGAGAAATCGAGGGTCTCGTCGAATACGAAAAACTTTGGATAGTCGCAGAATCGACGAATTCTTTCTTCAGCTCGATGTGCCTCACTCTTTGTTTTTTTTTTATTGTACCGTTATGATTTTTGCGAATGTTTTGTTGTGAATTGTGAAAATCGTTAATACCTCGTTTTTTTATTCATTTAAATTTAATCCGTGAAAATTCTTGTCTCTTACAGTTTCGACATTTGTCCTGCGCTACGAGCAAATACCTTCGCAACAAACTGTGGAAACAACGGAGCTCCAAAGCCCGAGAAAATTCTCGTGCGATAAATGTGGCAAAGTTTACAAATGGAAAGAATCCTTGTTTAAACATCGACGCGTTGAGTGCGGAAAAACTCCTCAATTTGCTTGCGTCGTTTGTGGATATCGTTTTATGCACAAACATCATCTCATTAAACATCTCGCGTCCATTCATCAAATTACTTTGGTCAACGAAAACGACGTATTGGCTGTTCATTAATTCACTTTTTATTTATTTATTCAATTACCAACAAAAATAATAAAGCGAAACAGTCATTTTTGGCGTCAAAACGAAGTTCTTTAATTGTCGAATTTTTCGAACGGATCCAGGATGAAAATTAATATTTTATTTATCAAATCTCAATAACCCTTTATTTTTATTTGTTCACAGATTTGCTCCAGGAGACGAAATCTACATTTTTTCATCGAGACTCGAAAATTTATTTACTCGGAAGATTGTGGAGATGAAGATTTTTTTTACTAACACAAAATATTGTTTGATTCCAGACGAACCATTCGTTTCGAACGTTCTCAACACTGCTGCGAAAAAACTTCATCAGTCTTGCCCCACAAAATTGTACGAATGTTTCGAATGTGACCGAAGAAGCAGTTTTCGTGGCCAACTGGTGGTTCACGATTTATAAACAAATATTATCTTATCGATAACTTTCAATCGAATTCTCCCTTAAAAAAAAAAAAAAAAAAAAAACATCTCAGGACGACAGGAGATCTTGCCTACTTTCCAAATAATTCCCCAAATATCCTTTTTTTATGATTATTTGTAGCTCCAAAAATGAATTAATTATTAAAATTAATTGATAAATCAAAAATCAGCAGGCCTGTTTTTTTATTCATTATGTTTCGATGAATTATCGAAAATTCGTTGACTCGTTATTGACAAAATTATTTATAAAAAACTATTAATCTACAAAAATTCCCGGACTTTTTAATTTTTGTTTTGCTTACCATTAGAAATGTCGTTGCAATTTATTTTGATGAGAAAAAACGTGAAAAATTAATTTCTGAGTCATTTGTGTGTGTTTTTACGTTTTTTTTTGTCACACCTTCAATAATTTTGTACTAATACGATTTTACTTCACTTTCAGCTTCCGGATTGAAAATTGAAAACGTCGTGGGAGAAAGTTACGAGCTTTTCGAGAAGAAATCACAGGCTTGTCCGAGACCCGGTAAAAAAATCGCCGCCACGTCTTCCATGGAATTCCATCGAGCTCACAACTGCTTCAGAACGTCTTCAATAGCAAAAAATCGAAAATTTGTTTGCAGCATTTGCAAAGCACGCTTTTTGCGCAAACATCATCTCGCAAATCACGAAAAATCTTATCACAGCACAACGAAATCGTACATTTGTACCACTTGCCACAAAGCTTATGCTTGGCAACCTTCGTTACGTAGACACAAAATAATGGAGTGTGGAAAAAAGCCTCAATTTCATTGCGTTTTATGCGCTGTTAGTTTCACGCATAAATTTCATTTCGTTAAGCATCTTTCGACGGCTCAGCATTTACAAAAATCTTTAAGCAATGGTAAGCAAAGAAACGTCATTTTATTCAATTGGTTTTTGATTTATTTACCATTTTTTTTTATTATTTTATTTAATTCTTGTTAAATTCTTATTTTCAATTCTTTTGAATTTATTTTGGATTTCGTTTCTCCAATATTTTTAAATGAAAAATAATGTAGATTTTGATATTTTGAATAATTCATTCGAAATAGATGCTCGAGTTGAAAAATTGTCGTTGCAACTTTCAGGAAAAATCGACGGACCCGGTGAAATGAAAATTCAACCCAAAAACGAAGAATTCGCGATTTCAGACGTCAGACGAAGTTCGCGAATGCAAAGCAAACTCATCGATTATAAAGAAACTCCCGAGTAAGAACACAAGATTCTAACTTTTTGTCAACTGACGTTTAGACACTTTGACGTTTCGAGAAAAATGAAATTGACACTTTTGCCGCTGATGAAATGAGGACAAAGTGTGACGTTTTATTATTCTCGAAATTTCGACTGTGTCGGAAAAAAATGGGGGCGATTTAATTTTTCTCAACTGAACGAGTAAAAGATCGCCTTAAATACTCTGCAAGAATTTTTTTCAAACAAAATACCAATAAATAATTGCTCATTTATCAACAATTTGAATAATCAATCGTTGGAAGAATAAAAAAAAATGTTTTCGACAACGTTTTTAATCATTAATAATTTTTTCTTGGTTCCATTAAAAAAATCAGCACTCAACGAGTCTCTGGTCGAATGTATAAAAACTCCACCTCATGTTTGTCATTTTTAATTAATTATCGTCACGCTTTTCTTCCTTGTCTGCAAAAATTTGTTTGTTTATTGAGCTTGGCTATAAATAACTTGTGTAAATTTGGACTTTTGTTTCAGTCTTCATAAACGAAAAGACGTCGATCAATGCGATCGAAAAAGAAAGTAATTAACAAATGGTTATTTGAAAAGGCAATTCGACTCATGGGAAAATTCAACTAATGGAAGGATTAACTCGCTCGTCATAGACGTCAAGATTGCACCAAATCATCTGAATATTCATGCAAGTATTGTGCATCACGTGCTTCAAAAATTCACGAAGAAACTTTCAACGTCATCTTAGCACCGAGCATAATTCTGCACTGAAGAACTAATCGCATATTGAGGCAAAATAAAACGACAAAACTTAACGAAAAATAAATAACAACTCATCATCACGAAGAACTAATCGCATCTCATCTCGACGAATTAATCAAATCATTTCATGGGCTTTCATCAATGAAGAATTTTCATCATCGAACAAAAAGTTCCTTGAAAATGGGATCTCATCACTGAAGCCAACTTTGAAGAACCGCGCAATGATTCATCAATGAAGATTGTAAACTGCGATCAATTAAAAAAAAAAACAAATAGTTACCAATCACACTAACATCGTCATTTTATCAATCATCAAAAATTGTGCATGCTGCGTGAATAATTTCACGTCAAAATAGCTTCTGTACAATCCGCAACTGTTTTTAATTATAATTATTACAATTTTTTTTCCATTTAATCGTCATCGTCCATGAAATCGAAAAGGAATATTTTGTTGTATGCTTTATTTTTCTGTTTTTTAAATATCTTATTATTGAGGATTTTTATTCGAAAATAAATGCCACCCAATATGAAGATTTATCTGTGAAAAAAAAAAAAACAAAAACACAAAACGACAGGGATTTGAAAAACGTGCCAAGGTATTTTTCAAGGTAAAGTTTATTTGGTTGTTTAAGTAGAAGCAGGCAATTCAGTGTTGGCATTTTGTTTTTTGTTCCTGTCTGTTAAACGTTTGTCGTCGTGTCATTTCGATTTTATGGTTAAACAAAAAAAAAAAAGCAAGAAAGACCGAATGATTTCCCAGCAAAATTGCTATCAACGTGGATCGATTAATTCACCAAAAAAATAGAGGGAAAAAGAGGTGTGTTTTAAATTTCATTATTTGCAATTATTCGTATCGAATAATCGGCGGATAATGAATTTTATAAATGATCGATCCATTGTTAATAATTTTGTCGAAAAATAATTCCAGCCCCGTTCAAATCTTTGATTTTGACTCAGCGATTGATAATCGATCATAAATGTTTCTATGAATCCTTCATTTTTCCATAAACCATCGCAACCCGTGGCGAATTATCGAAACTAAGGAACATTTTCTTGAATAGTGCTTCCTTGAGCGGGAGGCCAACGAAGAGGGCGGTGGTAAAAAATAACTGAAGATCGAATGTCTAACAAAAATTCCGTTGTTCAGTTCCAGGAGGATCATTAAGGCCATCCCTGAAGATCATCAGGACAAGCCAAAAGCTATTTTGGCGTCCATTTCCTTGTGAACGATGTGGAAAATCGTACACTCGAAAGGACACACTGAGACGTCATCTTCGTGACGAGTGCGGAAAAAAGCCGCAATACATTTGCTACTTGTGCACAAAGGGATTCAAGCAAAAGTCCAATTATCAAAGGCACAACGCGAAAGTGCATGGGATTAAGTTTTTGAAGAAACACGACACGTGAAATGAAGAAAAGAAGAGACTAAAAACGAAAGCATTTAATCGTGCTTGCGTGATTCCACACACGGCCTTCAGAGAAGAGTTACGAGTGAAGAAGAAAATATAAAAAAAAGAAAAAAAGAAAAAAACAGTAAAGCGAAAGAAGCGAATCGTCGATAACGAACTTCTCCGCATTGTTATCCACTACATATCGCTGTTATATTATAATAAAAAGAATAGCGTGCCTCCCTAATTCTCAAAATATACTTCTAAGCTATCATAAATTTAATCTTATGATAAAAAACAACAAAAAAAACGATTAAAAATAACGCTCTTCGAAGAACTACGACAAATAAACAGTTTTTTAGCCGTTGAAGTCGGTGTTTAATTATTTTTATTTCGCGTCATTAACAAGAATATTGAAATGTCAAAAAAAGTCGTGTCCCCAATCGCTCGTTTTCATTTTTTCGTTAAAATTAAATAAAAAAACAAACAAATACTCATTCTTCATTGCAAGATCTCCAAGAAGACTCCGGACTTTTACCAGGGAAAGGGGGGGCCAGAGAAAACACAATACACAGGTTTTTTTTGTTGGACAAAAAAATTTGACTTCATTGATAAACTGCGAGATCGGTTATCGATGATAAGTTATTGATAACCTCGTGTCCGTTTTCTACTCACGTTTCAGGCGATCGCATCATCAGCGAAGTATTGACATTATCATCTCGAAGACACGGCCTTCTTGCCCACGGCGGACATCGAAGTAATCCATTTCCTTGTCAGAGGTGCGGAAGATCGTATCGGAACAAGGGGAGCCTGAAGCGTCATTTGCACGACGAGTGCGGCAAAGCGCCAAAGTATATATGCAGCATATGCGAGAAGGGATTCAAACAGAAGGCAAATTTCCAGCGTCACAATGCGACGATACACAGTCATCTGTTTGCGTTGAGGCCTTGAGCCCAAGGGGCGAGCTGCATCTTGAAGAATTTCTCGTCGTAATAATAATCGACGGATAAGAAGGAGCGCATCAACGGGAAGATTTGTTTATTTCAAATGTTGATTTATTTATTGATACAAAATGTTGTCCGGAATGGAAAAAAAAAAAAACATTGTTCAGTAGATTCCAAAAGATTATCGCTTTTATATCATTTCCTTTTTACACACTTATCTCGACCTTCGACCGAAGATATTAGTAACAAACGAAACTTAAATTCGTGCCCCTCTCGATGGATAAGTATGCGTGCTAAATTGTGTCCCATCGTTTTTATTGACCACCACAACCATAATTCCAACCTTTGTTTTTTTTTCCTTTTGTTTCATCGCAGCTCGGCCACGATCGACCTTGTGGAATCCTCGCAGCACCGTTGCTAAACCGTATCCTTGCTACAAATGTACAAGATCGTACACTAACAAGAGCACCCTCAATCGACATCTACGGGAGGAATGTGGCAAAATGCCACAGTACGTTTGCAGCCTTTGTCAAAAGGCCTTCAAACAACGATCCAACTTTCAACGTCACGTTTGGACCGTACACGGATGCATACTGTGATGTCTCCGATCAACAGATCGATTTTATTATTATTATCGATATTACTATTGTTATTATCATTATTATTCCTATGATTATTCCAAATTTCGCATTCGTTCGTTGCGAATTCAGTCCAAATTCTTTAACTTCCTTTCGTTCTTGCTCTCGATCGTTCTCTTGAAATTTTCTCTCGATGAGAACTGTAGAAACAAAATTTTGACACCTGTTGAACGAACAGGAATTCATTCTGTGATGTTTTCGATCTACAGATAAAAATTAAATTGTTGTTATTATTATTATTATTATTATTATCATTTTTATCGATACGATTATTACTAAATTCGCATTAGTTTGTAACAAAAATTAATAATTTATACAAAATTCGTTGGTTACTTTTGTTTTGTGACAATTGTACTTTTGGAATTGTGCCTGTTCTCCTCTTGAGAACTCTAGAGAAATTTGACAATTGATTATTCAGTCGTGCCCACACAGTTATTATCTGGCACTACTCAAATATGATTTTGTATTAATACAAAATAATAAATATTCAGTCGAATGAAATTTTTCGTATTAACGTGTTTTTGTGTATACGTGCGACATTTTTATTGATTTATGGCCAATTATTTATCGTGGTATTCCAACAGCCAATAACCTTCAATCATGCCTCTTATTATTTTAGACATTTAACTTTTTTTTTGACTTTTTTTCCAAGGACGTCACTGATACGATTTTTTTTTCTTCTTTTCGACACACACACACATTTTAGTGCGTAGCTCCTGATGGAAGTACACACTAAAATGTGGAGTTAAAAAATTTCTTTATTTTTATTACTAGACCCATTTATTGTTGTGGAAAAATTTGACATTTCAAACCATACAAACATCACTGAACCCATTACTAACTGCGACCAACCAAATTTTACTCTACGCTGCTTTTTATGTGTGTAAATAATTGCCTTCCAACCGCGAGTCTTTATTCATATTTATCACTTACAAATTGCACTTCATAACGATTCTGTCGATTAATTCGTCGCCAAATGTTTATTAGGAAATTTAATGATCGATCAAACTTTTTACTATAAAGAAAAAAAAGTTTATATTCCAAGAAAATAAAATTGCCTGTAGATTGAGCCCATAAAATTTGGAGTAAATTCATCGAGTTATTTTTCTAATCATTTCTCGTACCAATTTGAAAAAATCTGGAAAAAGGTGCGTTCGAAAATTTGGTTGTTCGGAACTAATGAAGTCAATGAAATGTTGAAATTTGAACAAATCTAAAAATCAATTTTTTTTTTCATCCTACCGTCGTATGTGTTAAATGTCAAGTGTTGGGTTACGAATAAAATATTCGGTTACGGTATTAAATTGAAATTGAAATTAACGAGTCTGAAAATTTATCGTTTCAGATAAAAAGCGGCGATTGGGGCGAGTGAGCTACAATACACCGTTCAGTTGCTCAAAATGTGGAAAACGATACACGTGGGCAGATTCATTGACAAGACATCTCCGCGAAGGCTGCGGTGTTCTTCCAAAGTTTAGCTGCCGTCTCTGTGGTCGAAAATTTCGAAGAAAGGATTATCTTCATCGCCACAGAATCAACGTTCACAAATTTGGCAACGCTTTATTTTGAGTCTCTTGAGAGATATTTTCCACGAAATCGTAGAATAATTGAATGAAAAATGACAGCAATTTACGAAAATGTCACAAATCACTTCGACCCAATTTCTGCATTTCATTTTATCCAGCGATTGAAAAAAATTTCCATTTAAATTTCAATGTTCACTCAAATTCTTCAGTGGAATAGAATTTTCCACCAACTTTTCATCGCCCTTGGTCTTTTTCTCAATAATTCATTTCTTCAATTATTCGTCAATGAAATAATAACATTATTTCATTCAAAATTTATCTTCATTCCTATTCTTTCTTTTCAATCCTTTTTTTTTTCTTCAAGGAACTTTTATTCTTCCTTTTTCTTATTAAAAACGTCGTCAATCATTTTTTATGTTCTCTGTTCACCGTCGACGGATATCTGACGCAGTTATGTGTACCGGAGATGAAATAAAAAATGAAAAACAAATGAAAAATTCAATCATCATCACAACTCATTATTACGTTGAAATATTTTTCATAATTTAATACGTTTTAATACAATATTTTTATACAAATTTTCTTTAGTTTAGTGCTTAACTTCGTAGGTCCTGATTTTTTTAAGTATGAACAAAGCAAATTGCGTTTGTGATAGTTTAGAAAAAGTCTAACAAGTGTTTTTCGTCACCTTAGTTAACAATTTTTTTAGATTTACGTTGGAACTTGAGCGGGACTTCAAGAAAAATATAAATTTTAGTAATTTTCGAAAAATTCTGTTTTTTTTTTTCACAACGCAACTTTAAGTCTGAATGTATATAAAAAAAATGTACAAATTATCGGCGAACGAAGATTTCTCATGATTTCGAAACTCCTTGCAGATTTATTTTCTTCTGGTTTTTTTCTTCTTTTTTTTCCAGGTCTAAACATATCCGACTATTACAAACGGCTTGGACGACACTTTTGTTCGACTTGTGGCAAGGAATACAGGTGGATGCAATCTTTAGTGAGACACGAGCGCGAAGAGTGTGGCAAAGCGCCTCAGCATAGCTGTCCAGTTTGCGGTTTAAGGATACGACACAAATGGATGCTCAAGAAACATTTGATCAGTGCTCACAGCTGGTTGTCAACGAACGACAAACATTCTTGAACGAATAAACAAACAAAAATGAGAATTCGAAGAAAAAAGAAGAAAAAAAGGGACCTTCTCAGTGTAAATTTTGAAAAAATCAGACTCTATAAATATTCGGTTACAATTCGATCGTAAAATTCCAATTCTTTGGGTCACTACAGCCTTCCTTATAAAAAAAGGATTCGACCGGCTGTGGAGACCCTCGAGCAAATAATTTTCAACGAAAAACTCGATAAATGGTCGAATTTTGAATCCTGATCAATAATATTTTTCGATTTTTAATTTCAGACACTTTTTCGAACAGTGCAAACGTCTGTTTCAACGAATTCTCCATATTTGACATCTTCATTTCAATAAACGAAAAAAAAAATGATTGGATTATCAGATTTCGGTGATCGGAAAGAAAAAAATTGATGAAAAAGGGCAATTTTCATATCCATTGAACTGAGAAGATCTCTTTAAAAGTACAAGAGATTAGATTAAAAAAACTAGACGACCTATAAAATTGTATTTTTCACTCGAAAAACGTTAAACTACGTTATTTGTACATCAGCCGAGGTCCCAAAGCGTGGAACTTAATCTTTTAAAATATAAAGCAATAAAAGTAAGAGGGAGAGAGAATTTAATGATGGATTTTGATTACAAAAGTATTTCTTCGTGTCCTGAAACAGCACCAATATTTTATTTAATTATCAATCATTTTATTTCCTGCACAGAATTTGTTCTTGATCGAATCTCGATAAGGAATCAAAATGAATAAATCACTGAATTAAAATGTTTTACTTTTGTCTTTGTTTTCAGGATACGTCCAAGACGGTTACCACAAACGATATCGTGGCCGATATGCATGCGACGTTTGCGGTAAGGAATTCACTTGGAAGCCATCGTTGACGAGGCACAAGCGCGAGGCGTGTGGCAAAGAACCGAGATTATCGTGTCCGATCTGTCATAAAAAATATCGACGAAGTGCTCAACTAAAACAGCATCTCGATTGGATCCACAAATGGAACATAAACAAATTATATTAATTGTAAATGGGAAGAAAAAAAAAATCAGTGTTTATTTTCGTCGATTAAACGGTTTGGTTCCCGTTCAATGATCATCATCGTCCTCCTTTATTTTCCTCAACGTAAATGTGCACTTTGTCAAATCCGCTTAACACAAAATTGTCACCGCTCCCTCCCGTGTAGACAAATTCGTTAGTTTTTGTGATTCGTCGAAGGAAATAATGATTCCAAAGTAATCCAGTGGAATTTACACTTTAAAACAATTTTAACTATTAATTATGAATTTTTAATTTATTTTGATTTCAGATTATTATCAATACTACGTACAAATGCCGTTCACCTGCGACGGTTGCGGAAAACAGTACAAATGGCGAGAATCCTTGAGTCTCCACAAACGTATGGAGTGCGGAATCGAGCCACGTTTTACCTGCGATTTTTGCGGACGAAAATTCAAGCACAAACACCATCTCAAGAAACATCATCGATCCATACATCTCTACGAATCTCCTTGAATGTTTTATCTTTTTTTCCATTTGACAATTTTGTAACGAGACACAAAAAAACGATAAACAAATAATATAAATAATTATTTCCTTATAAAATATCACAAATTGTAAATAGTACGAATTTCAATGAAATTTTTACCCCACCGGACACTTTTGCTCATCAAAATCGATTGCTGCACTCGATAAATCATTTCTATTTATATTTTTCAGATTTTTATCCCGACGATCGATCGGACTATGGATCCTCATTCCCGTGCACCATTTGCGGCAAAGTCTACGCGAGAAAATCTTCCCGTTACACTCACCAAAGACTGTGTGGAAAAGAGCCACGATTCAGTTGTCTCCTTTGCGGAAAACTCTTCAAGTACAAACATCGTCTGAAATCACATTTGACCTCGAATTTTCATGTACCGAGAAATCGGTAGCGTTCGATAAATCTGCTGATTCATAAGAGGATTCTGCTGTGATTGTAATTTTGTTGTTGTTTTATTTTTCGTTTTTTTTTGGTGCATGGGATTTTCTTTGCGCAGAAAATTAATAAATTTAATCAATTTGATTAATGCTGCTGTTGAAAAACTCTAATTTTCTTAAGTTCTATTTTATTCATTTATTTTTCAATATTTATGCCATTCAATGAACAAAAAAAAAGGAAATATTCCGAGGATCGAACTGATGAGAATTTTGACAGTTCATCAAATATTAATCGAGCTCCAATTTCTTTTCTTTTTTCTTCTTTTTCAGGACTGCCGCCATTTTCAAAAAGTTGGATTTGCTTTCAATGTGGAAAAGGATATCGGTGGCGCGGATCATTGCAAAATCATATTCGCGTCGAATGCGGCAAAGAACCAACCTTCAAGTGTCCCATTTGCAGCAGAAAATTCAAGTACAAACATCGATGGCAATCGCACGTCAAGTCTGTACATCATCTTGGATTTTGAGGAATAAAAAAAAAAAAACTCAACTCTGTACCACATTTCGAAATATTTATTTCATCGTCAATTATATCCTTCAAATAGTTTTCTTACGTTCTTTGTTTTTTGTTTTGATTGCAAAGTTACGTCGTTGCGATTAAAAAAATTATAAAAATGATGTTTGTTTTTTTTTTTTGCGAGCATTTATCGTCGGAATATTTTTGTAAATGATTTTTGCCATGAATAGGATGTGAGAGAAAAATATTTACTGAATTTTGAATAACTCGAACGAGTCAATAAATTTCGCTGAGAAATTGTCTCTTGTTTTGTTTTTGTTTGTTAATTTACGTATTTTTTTATTGTCACACTAGGATCGCGCGTGACAATTAAAAAATATGGAAACTTGAACAGAGTTTATCAAAGTTTTCATGAATTTGAGGAAGGCTATCGACTGGAAACATCTCTGAAGAAATATTAAAAAAAAATCAACTTTATCAATCAACGTGCAGCTGTCAAACGAAAGGAAAACTGGCCACGAAGAAGCATTGGATTAATTTAATTTTTGTCGAACTATTAAAACAGTATCGTGTTCAAAATTTGAAATTTTATCGAATTCATGGAAAAAAACAAAGAAAAAAAATGTATCACGGATGAAAATACGATGATAAAAATTTATTAAAAAATATACATTTATTTTAATATCGACTGGAAACAGATCGAAAGAATTAAAAAAAAAATATTATTAAATTTAAGTGAATATAGATTTTTAAGAATTTCTACAGTCTAATTATAATAACTATATTCTCTGACGCAATTAAACACACTAATTAACGCGAAGATATATTCTGCTTAAGGTTCTATTGGCTTTTGTCTCTACAAAAGTTTCTATTCGTGCAAGAATTTCTTCGTTTTATTTTTTAACTTAATATTTCGTCTATCCCGTCTCTATAATTTCTTTTCTCTATCAGAACAGCTTGGCACGATAAATTATGAAATACATGTTTGAAAAACGCACTGCCGCGAATCTTTCGGATTTTTAGTGAAATGCGAAAGAGTAGTTTTTAGTTGTAAAATCGATATTTTTATACTTTTAAATAGTTTTTTTTTAACGATTTTTCTAACCATTTTAATATTTCGTTTCAGGTTTGCTGGCGTCGATGCTTCAGTCCGAGGAAATTCTACCAAAAGAGGAAAAAGACAGCGGCTGGACGACGTCGGAAGAAGCGACGAATGTTGTTTTTAAACCGATTTTGGTGCTGCGCAAGAATTACCAAGCCATCGAAGACAAACACGTTTGCAACCGATGCGGAAAATCCTACAAAGCAAGCACTTCCTTGAGTCGCCACAAACGCCTCGAGTGCGGCGTCGTACCATCCGAAATTTGTCCAATTTGCGATCGAAGATTCAGACACAAATTCGTCCTCAATTCGCACATTGTGGGTTGCCAGAGGAAACTTCGTGCAATGACGAAAAAGAAATCCCGTTAAGAAGCTCCGCGAAGATAAAAAAACGTACCTACTATATTTCACGCTGCACAGTTCGACAAAATTATTCATCATTTTTTTCTCCGAAACAATTGACTAGATCAAAAAATCCACATCCTGCAGAAAACTTATTTTCATCATAAACATGGAAAAAAAAATCATGAGATCATGAAGAATCATTGGAAAATAATTTATCGTATTTTTTTTCTCGCTTGTGTGAGACTATTTCTTTTTTTATCTTATTCGTTTTTTTTTTTTTTTTTTTTAATGTGTTGTGACTTATTTCTAAGATTTTATTGGTGAAATCTGCTGCTCGATTTTTTCTCAAACTTGCAATATTCATTGCATATTTTATAATGTTATTAAGGGGTTAAGTCACTGTAGAGAAAAACAAAATAGTCGGATTTTTGGGATTTTTTTAACGAAATTATGAAGTCAATCGAAATTCTGTCGACATTTGTTTATTGAAGTTTTAATGAACTAAAAAGCGTTGAATATTTAATCTTAAATAGAGTATCTCTTCGATGAGATTTTTCGCGTTGATCCAGAACAAGGAAAAGTTTAAATCCGATAATAATTCATAGAAAGAAAAAAAAGACTATGAAACTTAATACAAAAATCCCACGATCTTCTGCAGTTGCGGATCGAAAAAAAAGTGCATTTTTGGTCGTCCGTTAAAAATTCCACCAGAAAAATATTGTGCAGCCACAATATTTTACTTGATCGGTACGAAAAAATGCGATTTTTTATAGTTTATTAATATTTCAATAAAGAAATAAAGAAGTTTCGATTTATTTTTCATAATTTTACAAGAAAAAAAAAAAAAATTACCAAAGTGTGGGAATATTTTCTGTTTTTGATAAGCTCGACCCCTTAAATCGATACAACGAAATGATAATATGCGAGCAAACCAATAATTGTAGTCTGTGTCATAAGAATATCGATGCCTTTAAAACTTGACTTAAATCTGCGAGTTTTTGTTGTTTGCCAGTAATTTCTTATTGTTTATTTTCTTAAGCGTTCTTAGCTCGAGAGGGTTTATTCTTTTTTGGAGAATAATACTTAATAGAATCTCGTGTGCACCTGTACTCGTGCATTTCTTTGTTGTGTGTATTATTATAAAAAAACCTTGATCTTCCGTGAGATCCAATAAAACTGGACAACGATGTTTTACGTGTGGTTCATGAATTTGTTTTCATTGGCGTGTGTAACAAAATGAGAAATGGGTTAATGATCCGTTGGATAAAAGCGGGGCGATGCATGAGGCAAATGTACAATTAATCGTAAATATATTTTTTTTTCGTATTTCGAACAAACTTTATTCTCATTTTTCCTTCGGAATATAAAACGATTTCGCGCGGAGGTGTTTAAACGTCGATTTTTTTGAAAATAATTCAATTGATTCTGATTAATATTGATTTTTTTTTTACATTTTATATTCCACAGTTTTTCATCCCGAGAATGAGGCGATTTACGAACCGAAATTTGAGCCTCAATACCTTCAACAAACCGAGGCCCAATACGAGCCCAAATTTGAAACTTATCAGCCACCGTACGAGCCTGTCAACGTGGGAAGAACGAACGAACGCGATCCATTGAATTTGATTCCACCGGGCCAACCAGCCGCAGTGGAAGATCGAAGTTACATGTGCGGAGAATGCGGCAAAGGTTACAAATGGCTGGACAACCTTCGACGTCATCAGCGTCTGGAGTGTGGCAAAGCACCGGGTTATCCGTGCGACCGATGTGACAAATCTTTTTACCGAAGATACAGGCTGACGAAGCACATGTTGGAAAAACATGTTTGAAAAAAGAAAAAAAAACGTAAATTCGAATAAAACTTGAAAGAAAACAAAAAAAAGAGAGAAAATAAAAACGAACGTGCTCGATGAATTCAAACAAAAAATGTATCCATGAACGTAATCGATGTTAACATTGATATTTATTTCATGACATTAATATTTTTCACAGACTCGATTGGGAACAAGAATTAATTAGAATAATTGAAAAGCGATGTAGAAATGTATGAAAAAAAATGTGTGAAATTAAAAAAAAAAAAGAAAAAAAGAAGAACAGATTAAAATACCCAATTGGTAAAGTTGAACGTATTAAAATGTTGTAATTAACAAATTCGTCGTGACTTTTGAAGAGTCTTCGACGAATTGCAAGGGAGCTTGATAATTAATGAAACGATTTGACACCACAACGCATTCGCGTGCATGGCCGCTAGCATGTTTCTCCCCAGGAGATATTTTAGTGCAAAAAACTTCCTCGTAACAACACACTAACACATATTAATAATTTATTTGTAAATATAGTTTAATTAGTGGGTAAAATATTAAAAAGAAAAAAATGTTGTTTAACGTTTTTTCAGACATAAACCCCGAGAGGATCGTCCTCGAGGTCGACGAAATATCGAGAGAGTGCACGGTGCCATTTCAGGCTGCTGATTTGGGTTATTTTTTTGACAGCTCAACAATCGCTCAGACAATCGATTCCAGTCAAAATAATCAAAGAAGCAAAAAATCGTTGACGAAGGGAGTACAATTTTTCTGCAGCGGTTGTGGCCGTGCTTACACGAGAGTTGACAGCCTCAAAAGACACCAACTTAAGTGCGACGATTTTTTGACGTCTATGCAGGATTATCGTCGTTACGATGGTCAGCAGTATTATTGCACCCAATGCGGCAAAAGTTATCGTCGCAGGGACACCCTCCAACGCCATCAGCGTCTCGTTTGCGGTGACAAGGAGAAAAAATCCTCGTGCAACATATGCCAGAAAAAATTCGCTTACAAATTTTTGTTGAAAAAACATTTGGCTCAGCACGATAATCAAATGGGAAATATCGATGTTACTTGGATGGTCGATAATTGAATTTTAGCATTTTTTTTTCTTTCAACTCTCGAGTCGAACTATATTCCGCAGTCATCCTGTATCCGTGTCGATTAAACTGATTTATTAAATCTCTTTTTATCGACAATTCGTCTTCGATCTTATTCACTCACTGTATCCTCGTAGAACCGGATCGTTTACATCAATAAAATGCAATTATTGAAACACTGATTTTTTCATTTTCCAATTGACTGCCTTTTTTGCCCCTGCGATTATGAAGAATTAAACTCGAGTCAATTATTTTCAGCTGAATGTCGAACTATCTTCGTTCCTCTGTCAATTTCTAACGCCGAATCGTATTCATTTTATTTTTCTAGGCTCCATCGGTTTTAACGATCGATACAACGCCCTTCGTAGCCTCGAGGAAAAAACCAGAGACCTTGGACACGAGCAGAGAATCGATGATTTAATTAATTATCATCGCAACCACGAATCAACCAACTCCAAGCACAAACAACCACCAACTTTCTCAATAATCGTACCAACAGGTCCAGAATTGTACACGACCGTTCAAAATACCGAACACGTCTGTCACAGCTGTGGAAAAAAATACAAGTGGCTCGACAGCCTCAAACGACACCAGAGAGTCGAGTGCGGCAACAAGGAAAAACAATTTTCCTGTTTCGTTTGTAATCGCAAATTCAAGTATCGATACGAACTCAGAAATCATTTGGCATCGCATCATGGATATTGATCCAATAATCAAGACAAAATTTATCATCAATTTGACTATTTTTAATCAAATTTCGTATTTATTGAGAGTACTGTTTAATTGGAAACTTTAAATTGACTTGAATTTACATTTGACTGCAACATGCCACGTGATTTTTTTGTTTTTTTTATCGACAAATGTATACAATTATTTAATTTTTATTAATAAAATTAATATTTGGAGTTTTTGCGAAATTGATTTAGCTCTTGTTTCTGTTATTCTCGATGTAAATAATAAAATGTATGAATCGTCGACCGGTTATTTTTTTGTAAAATAAAGGCACAGGTCAAACTTGATAGTTTGTTTATTCACTGTTTTCGATCTCTTTTATCCAAAGATCTTTTATTTATCATTATTGTTAATTGAATTCGAAATTTTTAATTTTATCAACGAAATTCATAAGAAAAAATGTCGGAAAAATGTTTAATTCGAAAGGATAAGGATTTTTTGGAGTATTTTCGAGAACACCATAATGGGAATTTATGGGGAATGTTGGCCTCCCCCTATGGAATATTAGTTGTTGCAATGAAAGCAACAAGTTTCAGGAAAAAAAAAAATTCCCTCCATTTTTCGGAAAAGCCGCACTTCTAAATATTTACCAAAAATAATTTGACAACTTCGTCAATATTTTTGTATTGTGTTTGAAGCTTACGTTTCCGGCTGTCATTTTTGTCGATTGATTATGTCAATGGAAAATAGAATTTAGAACGATACTTGATCACTGATTGTGTCTGATTTTCAGGAAAAAGATCGAGGCGTCAAAAGGGTCAACGACGTCATCATCGTAATAACGAATCGTCGAATAAAATAGTCCGAAAGAGGCAGATGCCACCGAAGGGCAAACAATGGACGGAGTTCGTTTGTCAGAACTGTGGAAAATCGTATAATCGACACGTCAATCTTCAGCGGCATCAAAGAGTCGAATGTGGCGATAAGGAGAAAACTTTTCGATGCAAATTCTGCCCAAAAGCTTATTGGCATAGATTTGAACTGAAAGGCCATCTCCATCTGGGACACAAAGTACCGAAAGAACTACTCCAACAAATTTTGAAAAAAATCGAGCATCAGCATCGACGTACAATTTGAATTAAAATTCAACAAAATCCACTCAATTAGTTCCGGAAGTTTAGATTTAGAGGAGCAAGTAGACTTTGAAATTCTGAAGCAAAAAGCTGTGTCCATTTTTCTATGCGATTCACCCTCGATTTCTTATTTATAAATTCGTAAAAACCAATCCAGCTCGTCAGGAAAAAAAGTGCCCTTAAATATACTCTTTTAAAAAAACTTTTTTCAAAGTTTCCTTTAATATAATCTTATTTACTCAAAAACATAAAAACTCCAAAATATTTTGGAGAATCTATGAATCTTTAACACTTTAATAATCCAATTAATTAGTGAATTAAACTTTGCACACTGCGACTACGAAAATTTAAAATATCCATTTGACTAGAAACACCTCATTTTTTTTTCCTAGTAGAATTGTTGCATTGAAGCATGGGATTGAAAATTACTATTTAATGAAAATCAAGGGTACAGCAAAAAGAAAAAAAAATTGTCACGACTTTTGTTTCTGTGAGCACGTGATCTGTTTGTACTTCAAAGAGCTGCAGCTCGCTTTTTGCTAACTCTCGTGTGGAAATACATATTCTCAGTATTCTGCAAATCAGCCTTTAATTAAAATAAATTTTTATATACTTCGTATTAGATTTCTCGTCAGTCCTACCAAAAGTTGACGTCTTACCAAAAGTTATTATTTCGCTACTGATACGGCGATAAAAACAATTACCAAAGTTAAGTTTTTCAACTTATTATACTCCAACAGAAGTTTGAACTCTATACAAAGTTGAAAAAATACTTAGTGCCATTTCCCTGACAACCAAGGTTACGATATGACAAAAAGGACCTTGTCGAATACATTTATTTTATCACAAATATAGTTGTAAGCTATTTTTAACCATCGAAGTATGCAATTAAAATAAAAAATACACACAACTCCCTGACTGAGATGACGATCGTGAGAAACGTAATTAAAAGTGATTTTAAGATACTTCAGAACAACTTTTATGAAGTGTTCTCCATTGAGAAAAAAAATGACTCTATTTTTAGGCTCAGTCACAAGTTCAATCCACTATTTTGCTTCAAACACAATGTGGACGAAAGAAAATTATTCAATTGGACACGTCCAATTGAATAATTGGAAAAAAAAAAAAAAAAAAAAAATTGTAACTTGTGACTCCACACAGTATTGTAATAATAACAGAAACTCGTTTAAATCTCTACGTCATTATGATATAATCTGTATTCTCTATAAATAAAACAACGATAATATTTACATAATTTGTCATCAATATTCCATGACAATAATGAAGGAACATAATTTAATATTTATTTTACAGTTAAATATGTTAAAATAAAAAATCGACCTGTTTCAAATTGTGATGGTTATTTTCGGTATAATAAATCTGTCAAATTGCATGGTTCATTAAAGTCTAAACGGTGTGTATATTTGTGAAGAACAAATGGGCTTCGGAGAATGCTGGTCTTATGGTTTAGTTGTAAATAAAAAAATACTTAAGAAAAAAAAAAGAAAATGTAAATATTGAGGTGTTTTGTGATTGATTTGTAAAGGCAAATTTATTAAATTTTGAATATAATTGTTAAAAAAGATGAGAAAAGTTAAAAAAGATTATGTAACGAAATTGTATTTGTTTTTCAGGTAAACATTGGAGGAATCGGAATCATCGACGTCATCGGAAAAGTCCGAACAAAGTGAGATCCGAGGTCGTCGTGGATCGACACAGTTTTGGAGTGGACAGTTCATCGAAAAGTTACTTTTGCTCTGCCTGTGGAAGGACCTACACGAGATTGGACAATCTGAGGAGACATCAAAAAGTTGAATGTGGCAACAAGGAAAAAACATTCCACTGCAACTTTTGTCCCAAGACTTATTATTATCGTTTTGAACTAAAAGATCATTATTTACGTGGCCACTACGTCCCGAAAGAAATGCTCGGCCAAATGCTCGATCGAATTTAAACTCAATCTTCCCGCGCGAATGTTAATCTCGCTATTTTTGATATAGTATTAGTTGCTAATATTGTGATAGACTTAATCATAGAAACGATATAATTCATAGAAATCCATTAAAATTATTATAACTCATGGTTATTATTATTGGAATTTGGAAATTGCTTTTGATAGTTAAATAAAAGCATTTGGATTGCTGTTTCGACGACGAATCATTCCAAGCTTCGTTTTTCACTCATTTTCTTTCATGCGATCAAGACTATTTGTGTAGACACTAAAAAAAAGTATTTTACGAGAGAACCTTCAGTTTTTTTGTCCAAACATTTATTGACGTCCGGTAAATTTATTTTTTGTTGCTTAAGATTTGTGCCTAATGCTTAAAATTTGTACCTAATGTAAAGGTTACGAATAAAAAATAAATAAAACATCGAAATAATTTGCGAAAGACACTTTGGTCATACAATTATTATAAGCGTTAACATTTCATTTTACTCGCCACGTGTTTTTTCCGATCAGGGGAAAAAAAACATTAAAAATGGTAAAATTGAATTTGGGATTTTGTAGAAATAACATTTCGGGTCTCACGGACCCATGTGCCATAAAATTGGATATTTATGTTTCCTGGTGTTGAATGCTTTTATTTTATTCGTCTATGTTGACAGGAAAAATATATTTTATACTAACACACGAAATAAACAGCGAAAAATTCGTGAAAAATATATTCTTCTCATCAACAAACAGAATTCACTTTTTTCTTACACTTGATCTTGAAGCAGAGAATTTGTTTTGAATTCCAGATTATCAATGGCAAGGCTACTACGAAGTGAAACAACCGGACAAATTTTTGACGAGTCTTGGAACGTTCGACAAACACGTTTGCTCAGCGTGTGGTCGCAGCTACGTTCGATTGGACTCTCTTCAACGTCATCAAAAGTTCGAATGTGGAAACAAAGAAAAGACATTTGTTTGCAAATTTTGTCCCATGAAATTCTATTACAAATTTATGCTAAAAGCTCACATTATTCGAGGCCACAAAGTATCGAAAGAGATGCTCGAAGAAGCACTTCAAGGAACCGGAAATGTACACAATCATTGACGCAAGAGCAGGTCGAGAATAAAAACTTATATAATGAATAACTTTTTTTTTCGGGAATTATGCGGTGAGTCCAGTAAATCCTGAATTTTAAAAATGAAAATGAACTCATCATCGTAAGTTCTAAATTTCTTATTCAATTTTCCACCTGATTTTCATAATAAAAAAAAATTATTCCCACTTTTTTGACAACTGAAACGATCGTGCGACGAATATTTGTCGAGCTGCGATTTGAAGGAGCGAGTGAAATACAAAAAAAAATCCTTAAGGCCTCGTTTTCAAACATTTTTAGCAGCTGATCATTTTTATTCTGTTACAGTTTCGATTTCTGAAGATTTCGAGATCGACCCAGGTCACGTTTGTGGAAAATGCGGAAGAACGTATTCTCACAAAAGTAATTTGCGAAGACATTTACGACTCGAATGCGGAGTTGGCCCAAGATACGAATGCATCCATTGCAAAAAAAGATTTAAACATAGCCATCATCTTCGTGATCACGAAAAAAGACACTTCCTCGTCACTCAATCGTCAAACAGGGATGAAACATTTGTCGAATCACATGCTGAGTCAGCACAATAATTATTCAAACCACGTCCTCCAGTTTCCAGCATTTTTTTCGCCCGAGTGTCGTTATTATTTATACAAAAGCAAAAAACTTGCCTGTTTTAATTACATTGTTATTTTATGCCATGGAATTAAGTGTTTTAATAAATTAGCCGATCAAATAATCTCTGAGAAAGCATTATTAAAAGACTTCAGGGAAATCTGATTAATTTCGTTCACAGACGAAAAATTATAGTGGAACCATGTGAAAAATTTCAAATGTTAAAAAAATATGAAAAAATTTCCCAAAAACACTATCGACGAAGCGAAAAAAAAAAATTTATCAACTTAATTATGGTTCACCGAAAAATTGGTTCATCTGTTTCGACTGATTAAACGGATGAATGGTTAAATGTGAAAAATTTGTTGCATGCAGTTTAAATATGGATTAAATTATGAAAATGGAATAATTTCTAATGAATACTTCCTTTTTTTTTTTTTTAATGAATCCTTCGAATTTACCTGAAATGTTCGGTGTCAAAACTCCCAAAATTTGGGTAAAAAAAGAGCTTTTAACCAATTCGGTTTCGTAATGGAAAATATTCCATTACGAATCCTTATCCGAAGACATAAATTACTAATTTAATAACCAATACTTAAAACTTACTCATGCCTTTTTACTTCAATTTGATTTATACATTTCAGACGTCAAAGCAGTTGTCACCAGAGGATTTCGTATACAAAGTCTTCGCCTGGCTAGAATATCGACTCAATTGCAAGAAATTAAAATCATGCTGAAAAAGTCCAACATCGGCACCTTATCCGAGCTTGACAGTTTTAGCTGCCCAGCTAAAAAATATGACTTGGATCTTCCCATGAAAAGTATGCAAGAATTTATGGTTTTTGACGCTAAACTGCTTCAGGATGACAATTTCCGTGATGATATAGTGAGTTCAATTTTTTATTTCGATCCATACCGAATTAAAACATTCGTTTGCGAATCAAATTGTAAAAATTTTCTCGAAAAAGATAAGTAGTGCCTTGATAATTACTTTTTTAGTGATAATAGAAATTATTTTCATGAAATAATTCAATTTAACGGCTTGACTCGCAGGGTATTTTTGAATTTTCGCGCCAAAACTGGTAGAAACGATTATTTTTTACTAGAATACCCAAAAATCTGTGGTCGATTGGATTTAAAAAGTTGGATTAATTTAAGAAAGTTATTCAACATGTAATTGATGTCTAGCATATTGAAATTTTATTGTTTATTGTTCCAGATTGCCAGCATGTGGCGAATTGCCAGCATATGCGTTCCAATGCAACAAACCGTTCGAGACATTTTCAAAAAATTCATATCTCGAGATATTGTGGTACAGTTTACTGCAGTTAAAAACACTGGAAAGAAGCAAGTCCTCTGCAAGACGAAATTTTATTCATGCGTTCAAGGTACTTGCTCCGATATTTTTTTCGGACGATGGCAAAAATTAGATGACAGGAGTTATCAGCAGTCGGTAAAACAGTGTCGAAAAATTTGCTATTTTACCGACTTGAGATACCGACTGGACCATGCCCTCAAGCGCCATAATATTTATAAGTCAAAGTTGTAAATTAATATTTGATGACTTTTCCAGATGTGGTTGTAGCTAAATACGCCAACGATGAAAAAATGGGTACAATTAGTACTAAAGATTTTGAACAAGCTGTGGGCAGAACCATCAACAATGCCAAGGACTGGGATGGCAATCGAGCGATGAGACAAAAAAGTACTCCTTGAAACGTCATTTCCTTCAAACGTCAAATTTTTATATTTATTTACGTAATATTTCACTTTCGAAGATCGTGAACAGCTTTATTGTTTCCGATAATTCGTATGCAAAAAAAATATATAAATATTTTGAAGATGGTCATGGTATCGGAAAATCTAAAATCAATGTCAGAAAAAAATCGTTTTCGCGCCACTACCAATCGTTTTGTACGTCAATGTAATGACGTGTATTGTAATGTACTAAAACTTTGTGTATTGTTGTCTGAGTGTTTCCATTATTTTACTTATTAAGATTTTTCCATTGTTATTATAGATTTGAATACTATTCACAAATGCGTAAAGTATATTCTCTGTATCGTTAACCTGAAAAATAAAGTCGTACAGCTGTCAAAAATATCGTAAAATTGAAATTTTTGGTCCAAAAGATTTATATTCCAAAAAATCGATTCATTTGACCCAACGGGGCTCAGGGAAGGTGGTCGTCGGTGCATGCGCAATGGCAGCGCTCCGCCGGAACTGTCAGTCGGTAATAAAGTTGCTTGGTGAATGGTGAACCATCGCACATCCAGCTAAAGTTTAAAAAACATCCATTAATTGCATCGATTGCATATTATTGAGCCACGTTGATGCAATAACGAAACACTGACCGTGCATTAAAACAATTAAATTTGTTAATGCTCATGTAAAACCAAAAAAATAATCAATACAACACGTGATTTCTAAAGTTTCTTCACTAAACACACTTTTATAGGTTAAGCATGTTAGGGTTTGTGATGTAATAACGTAAGCGCACAATTAAACGGTAAAATGTTGCTAAGAACATATCAATGTTTGACGAGGAATCACGCGCGAAGTTTCTTTACAAATGTGCGGCGAAATTTGATGAAGGATCATATTAGTCCCGAAGAGTTGGAACGTAAACGCAAACTTACGACCGTAAATTATATTACCGCTGTTGGAGTTCTCTCCGTTGGTTTGGCTTATGCAGCTGTTCCAATGTACAGAATATTCTGTCAGGTTTGTCATCTATTTTTTTAACACGTTCGAATTTACATCTTCCGAAAATGCCCATAAACATTTATTTTTTATCAAAAATGTCATAATTCAATGTTGTGAATTCTCCAAACTTTTCTGCTAGTTTTTGTCATTTTATTTCCGAAATAAATTCTACAATCTGGGTTAATTTCATTCTAGAAATAAATTACAGTCGAAAAATCAATGAATAAGGCACTTGGTTACGATACAAACTTTTGGCATTTTCACTAACATTTTTTTAAGCCCGATGGTTATCGTGGGTCAATATGACCCAGATTTTTTTAAATGTTCATCACTCTTCAAGAAATCAGTATTTTGTGTTATAATTTTTGTTTTTTCAAACATACAAAGGCCCTCAATTGCAGTAAACGACAGTCAATTGCAGTAAACGACAGTCAATATATTTTGCAAAATTATTGACGTACCTTTTCCTCCCTAAAATCAATGTTTACTTAATCATCGAATTTTATAACGTCCTCAATGTTTTCAAATTTTCTTAGTCCACGAATTATGGAGGAACGCTATCGCAGGATGAATCCGACATAGAAAACATGAAACCAGTCAAGGACAGAGTTATAAAAATTCGTTTCAATGCCGATATTAGTTCTTCCATGATGTGGAATTTTAAACCTCAGCAGCGAGAAATTCATGTTTTGCCGGGAGAAACTGCTCTTGCTTTTTACACTGCAACCAATCCAACAAATATGCCGGTCACCGGTGTTTCTACTTACAACGTTGTACCTTTCGAAGCCGGTCAATATTTCAACAAAATACAGTGTTTCTGTTTTGAGGAACAGCGACTCGATGCTGGAGAACAGGTGAGCATACTCAAATCAGCTCGGCTCTGTTTTTTCTTTTTTTTTCTATCCATTATTTCGAACCTTTGACTACACACTGGCGCAAATCCGTTTTACCAATGTTTTTGCAGTTTCAAAAATAAGTGAATTACTAAATCAACAGATTTTCGCCAAGAATTTGAAGAATTCGACAGAATTTTTTTTTTTATTTCGTATATTGATGATTGTTTGAAAATAATGAGAAACTTTTGATATTGAATTTCAAAATGTTCAGTTTCGATGATTCAATTGAACGAAATGAACAATTTATGGCTCAAAATGTTAAAAAGCAAGGACGAAAATCGATGTGCAACTGGAAAGTTACTCATTGAAAATGATTTTTATTAATATTTAATACCGTACGAGTATAATTTTATTCGAAGTAACGATCGAGATTTAAGTCTTAGTAACTACGAGCTATAATTTGGTTACTAAAAGTTTTTGAGGAAATGCAGTTTCTTAAAAATTAAGTAGTTTGAACAGCTTTTTATTAGTTACATATTTATTCGTGAATTCAATGTAGTCAGTATTTTTCACAGTATCACAAGACATGTGATTGGCAATGTAATTTGTCACAGGGCAGTGGTTGTTGATTGGGCAAATAAATGAAATATTTGTAAATTATAAATATCAAGATTGAAAATGAAAGTTGAATAAATAGGAACGAAAAGTTTTTGCTATACACACGATTTTTACCAAAGGGTAAAGAAAATAAACAGAATTTTCTATTTCGAAAAGAATGTAAATAGTTAACAATGGTTTTATTTGATTTCTCGAACAGGTGGATATGCCAGTATTTTTCTACATCGATCCAGAATTCGCAGAAGATCCGAAAATGGAATTTTGCGACGAAATAACATTGTCGTACACGTTTTTCGAATCGAAACCAGGTTTCAAGGTGCCGGTACCAAATTTTGCTAAGCAACGAGCATGAAGGAGACAACTATTCGTGGAGACTCGAAGTGACTATCGCACAAACCATTGTTGACGAGGGTTTGTGTAACGTTATCGAATGTGAGATTAAACGCGTGCTTGAAAGACGGTACAGCGGCCCTAAAATCATCGATTCCAGTTATTCGTTATAGCGTCAAATAAATCGACAGATCGATGATCTTTTTACGTACCCGCACGTTTTTTCTTCATCCATTAGAATCTAAACAGAGCGTTTACGGGGTAGGCTCGTCTTAGACCAAAGACTTTTTCTTTATCGATATGCATCGTGTCGATCTTCAAAGCGAGATCGTGCTCGAGAGAATTTTTCGTACGCAACAATCGCTGATGTTGGTTCTCAATGTCCTTCAAAGCTTTGTGCATCTTGTTTACTTCGTTGTTTATGCCTTCAATTTCTTTCTGCAAACTAAAAAAATGCCCTCATCGAAAAAAACACGTAAAAATCTTTCTAAAAACGTGACACCACTTCAAATAACATTGTGCAACGAATGTTCTCGTCAGTTAGAAAATAAATTCGTTCCTCTTTCGTTCGAAATATCGAACATTGAATAATTATTGTTAAAATTGGAGCGAATACAAAATTATATACGAAGGGAAATAAAAGAAAGAAAAATCGAAATAGAAACCTTATGTGGGCATAATCTCGACACAGTTCCAACTCCGGCCGATGCATTCTTGCCTCGAGCCTCGTGTGCGCAACTCGAAGAGCATGGCTCTTGTCGGCGATAGCTTTTCTCAAGAGTTCAAGATTTTTTTCAACATCGAAAATTTCCTGTTGAACCTACAACAAGAAATTATGTTGAATTCTGAATTTTTCGATATTTGGCACTTTTTATTTACCCGATTGATGTGCTGCTGCAAATGGCATTTTGCTTCTAACATTTCAGAGGTACGTCGAGTCAGAGCGTTGTTTGTATTCGTCCACGATTCCCACATGTCTCTCGCCACTCGATTCACCAACGCTTCTGCCTCCGATCGTAATTGACAAGATCTTGTTCTCTCGGTTTGGGATTTTTGTATTATTCTGTTTGCCGCGTCGGCCCATGATTCTTGAACAGAAGCACTGCAAGGAAAAATTCATTCGGTAAAGGAATCTTTCAATAATCTCGAAACAGGTAAATATTTTTGAAAAACTAAAAAACTTTAGAATAAAAAAATTTAGATAATCTTGTATATTTTTTGGAAATTTATCAAAATCATACCATGGATCGTATTTCTCGATTCCTGAATAATACTGCAAACCGTGACTATAATTGTTTAACTGATGACACAGCGTGTCTATTCCTAAAGTGCTTTCTTTATTTTTTAAGTCAACTTCCAGTTGATGTTGGGACGCTCGACAATTTCTCAGCTGAAAAAAAACAAATACTAATTGAAAATGAGGTTCCAGGGACATTCGACTACAAAAAAGTCTTCACAAGATGATTTTCATCACGTTCTGCAAATCGAATCCTGAATTTTTGTGTCGAAAAATCTTCACCTGATCCTTGCAATCGTGGAGACAAGCCTCAACTACTTTTTGACTATTTTGAAGATTCGACAACTCGTGGAGCAACGATTTTTCGCAATCGTCGTGAACGAGCTCCGTGCTTTTTCTTGCTTCTCGATGGTAAAGACACTCTTCAACAACGTGCAAAGGACCCTCGAGATCATGCAACGTTTTTTCTAACACGTTTCTACAGTCTTGAAGACGTTCACATTCTTCTACTAGTTTTTCAAGCTCCGAGGCTATCTCGTTTCGCCAAAAAGTTACGTCCGTTATTCTCTCGCCCAATCTTCGTCCTGTGTCGTATTGAGCGTACTGAATTTTTTCTTCTGCAGCTCTAAATCATACAGATCTTTGTTAACGGTTTGTGAGCTCTTCAAATTTCCATTTTTTTCGTTGCAAAAGTCGTGATCGAACGTCAATTTATTACACAAAATTCGTCATTTTAGCAATTCAAAGATTTTAAAAACCGTTCACTTTAAAATGAATTTCTAAAATATTTCGACAACCGTGGAAACGCAAAATTCATTTCCAAAATTTCGTCATCATTTTAAATTGTTGAAAATACGTTTTTTAATGAGACGTTGCAAAATGTAAATTGATAGAAAAATAAGAACCAAGGCCGTTTAGAATTCTTTTTTCGGAAAACATTTTTTCTTCAATTTTGAACACGAATTTTTAAATAAAAAGACAAAATTGACAGGTTTTGAGAATTTTTTCAAAAATATGTTTTCAAATTTTCACTGTATTCGAAAAACCAAGTGACTGAAAAACTCGAAAAGTTTAAAGTTTGCTCTGTTCAAACTTCACTGAAAACTCAAATCTAAATGAAAATACGGCCTTGAGGATTAGAGAAACTTAAAGGACTAAGAAATAAAAATATCTGACAATAAAAACCTCATTATTTTAACGGCATCGTTCCGCATCCTCTCGGAATAATGAGTATTCGCATCTGCTTCGTTGTAAAATTTCATTTGCTTTTGAAACCACTCGTTCGGTGTGTATCTCGTATGAAGAGCTGCCTGGGCCGCGTGTACTGGATCGCGTTGATATCCGGTTACGAGATTTGGAAACCTGAGAGGTTTACTCGTCATTGCGCCGCTTGGATCAATCGCGTAGCTCGAGACACACTTTCTCGATCTGTGGAAAAATTCTGACTTCAATTGACGTCGTACAGTGAACTTTTGACGTTTGAATATTTTAAACGAATGTACAAAAAACGATTTTTTCGACTCCTGTAACAATTTGGAAAAGTCAAAATACACCGAACACGAAGAATTTTTGATTTTGAAGGTTTTGGAAATAAAAATATACAATTTGGGCAAATCCTTGAAATTACTATAAAACGAACTTCCTCTAGAATCACTTTGGGCAACAATAAATAAAATGATTTTTGAAACGTGGACTCGAATGTGTAAATTTTTCGTTCGGTTATAAGAATTGACGTGAAATTCTTCAATACTCACAGAGGAACGACTTGAACGTTTTTATTGTAGCTTATAGTCGGTCGCCAAGGAATTAAAGACGAACGTTTGTAGTATTCAGCTGCTCCGATTGGAATTAATGGTTCTATCGCCGGCATCGATGCGCCTACAGTGCTCCAAGGTTGAATTTGCTGCAAAAGTTTTGGTGACCCATATTTTAAGATGAAAACAAACACTTTGATCCATGAAAAACGTTCGATATCGGTGATTTTTTGAGTTGACACAAAAAAGCTCTAAAATATGGATATTCGTGACTATTTTACTGTACCAAGAAATTCAAATAAAGTTCGTGAAAAAACGCAACGAATGTTCAAATGTTTTGAACCCCAATATTCCCAATAATGCAAATTGACATATGCATTTAATAAAGGCTGTGGCTACTCGTCCGGCTAGTTCGTATACGGGTAGCATGTCCGGACGCATGTCCGACATCTCATTGGATAAAGCGTAGCCGGACGAATATTATTCATCCGACTATCCGGACGACTAGCCACTGCGTTTAATAAAACGCGTCATAAGTCAGTATTTCCGGTGTCATGGCTCATGTACCTACGGGAGCTCCAGAACGTAAGCCTCGAAAAATAAATAATTAACAAACATCAAACTCAATAAGTCTAAGGATTTAATAAACGAGTCACAAAGTACGAATTAATTGACGACGGATAAAAGTATTTTAAAGTTTTGACAATGCTCCGTCATTCATTACGTTGGAAAAATCATTTTTAGAGGTTATGTTGTTAAAATCACGAGATATATTTTTATAAATGGTCAATTTTTCATTTCCACGATTTATATATCTCTCACTTTATCTTCAGTATCAAATAAACAGTTCAAGAGACACTCAAAATCACCCGTCATAGCAATAATTTCGAAATATCCTCAATGACCCAACGAAAATGAAGTTTGTTGTCATTTAACTGCGGCCTGTCGATTTGACTGTTTAATTGCACAAAAAAAAAAACTTATCACTGCAGATTGTCCCGGCACAGAAAGTGTCAGTGCAGGAAAAGCTTCGGCATGTGCCGGCTGTCCGAACCAAAATTATTGCGCGTCAGCAACACCGTTTCTAACATATCCGGAGATAGACGCAGTGACGGAATGTTTGTCGTCGGTGAAACACAAAATTTTTGTTTTGTCAGGAAAAGGCGGCGTGGGAAAAAGTACCGTCACGTCTTTGCTGTCAAGAGCTATCGCCGCCAATAATCCTGACAAAAATGTAAGAATTTTTTGTTACTTTCGAAGAAGAAAAAAATGGTACTTACCCGCTTTCCTAATCCAAGCACATCCATGTGATTCTCAATGTACATTTTCATACAGAGGATACAACGGGAAACTAAAAGTGTGGAGGAATGGCCTATGCTCAAGAATTTCACTTACCGTAGCTATTTGTGCCTGTTGTGCCAACCTGTGCCAGCCTCCTATTGATTTATACCTGCATGTCCTCTATTCCTTCCTGTATAGCAGGCTTTCTACAAATTTTATTGAATTTACATAAACCTCTTCGATCGTCTCATTTAGCAGGGACAATAAAATACAAATGATCTATTAATTTGAAAAAAGAATCACACAAACGTAAAAAAACCAAAAAAAGGAGCAAAAGAAAAGCAAAAGATATTTGCAAATAAGAGAATATCCAATTTCATTACAATTAACAAAGATTAATGACACAGAGCAATGATTTTAATGGTCAGAAAAAAATTTAGGAAAACCTTTGAAATGCAGCTAATTGCTTTTTCAAATTATTTCCATGAAATACAAAATTAAATAACAATGCTTTCAAATGAAACATTCAATGCTGTAGTTTTTTTTTTTTTTGCAGCTCGAAGTCTGAATTTGCAAGAAAAAATAACGGCGTTCGAAAAATTAGACACCAATGGATGAAAAAATATTTCTTGTTGCTTTTCAAAGTAGAAACTTTTGGTACAAAA
This sequence comes from Campoletis sonorensis, assembly GCA_013761285.1. Lineage (NCBI taxonomy): Eukaryota > Metazoa > Arthropoda > Insecta > Hymenoptera > Ichneumonidae > Campoletis > Campoletis sonorensis. The sequence goes on from JACEOJ010000110.1 coordinate 1,099,917, forward strand.
TATTAACTCAAATAATTAGAAAATTATCATCGCAAATTCGAGCTCCACTTTTTGAAATAACTGAAAATATTCAAATAGTTGCAAAAAGGATGTGCAAAGAGTACAAAATACATTGATACATTTATTTCAATTCTATTTACTTAATTTGCACATTTTTGTCTCACGTTTAGGTAGCGGTTTTGGACATCGATATGTGTGGGCCTTCTCAGCCTCGAATACTCGGAGTGCTCGGTGAGGAAGTACACCGAAGTGGTTCTGGTTGGTCGCCAGTTGTAAGTGTTAAATATTTATTACTAAAAAAAAAAAAAATTATATTTAAGTTTAAAACTTGCGGATCGTTTTTTCTTGCGTTTTCAGTACGTGGAAGACAACTTGTCACTATTGTCAATAGGACTTCTATTGGGCAGCCCGAGTGATGCCGTAATATGGCGAGGTCCAAAGAAAAATGGTACGAAAAGCCTGAATTACGAAATTTTGTGAATTTTGATAATAAATTGAAGAAATTTTGGCTTACCAGGAATGATCAGACAATTTCTTTCGGAAGTCGATTGGGGAAATTTGGATTATTTGATAATGGACACACCACCAGGAACTTCGGATGAGCATTTATCAGCGACTGCGTATCTCAAAGGCGCTGGAGTTACCGGTGCGATTATTGTGACGACACCTCAGGAAGTTGCTCTGTTGGACGTCAGGAAAGAAATAGACTTTTGTCGGAAAGTTAACATACCGATTTTGGGAGTCATCGAAAATATGAGCATCTTCGTCTGCCCGAAATGCAAGGCAAGCAAATCAATCGTAACGACAAAAAACAAGGAGAAAATAAACATTCGAGTCGAACATTGTCAATTGGAATTTTCTTGGACACAAAGTTTCTTGAATTCGAAGCCACAAATCATTAGAAAATGAAAATATTCTAAAAAACTACATAAAAATACTTCGAATTTGTGCATAAAGTTGAACGCAGCCCAGAATCTCGAAGACTCCAATGTTTTTCAATTATTATTCGATTTTCTTTTCGCATATTAATCACAAAATCTAAAAAAATTAAGTAAACAGAAATCTCTTCGATTTCGACAGTCTTGAACGACTTTGAAGACTTTGTCAAAAAATTTGAACTAATATTAATTCCTGCGCTTGACAGAGTACCGCAGAAATATTTCCAGCATTGACCGGAGGTGGACGACAAATGTCAACGGAAATGAATATCAAATTTTTGGGTTCCCTGCCTCTCGATCCCCTGGTGGCGAGATGTTGTGACGAGGGCAAAAACGTTCTCGAAGAAATGCCAGAGTCACCTGCGGTCCGAGCGTTGCAAGAAATCGTCAAACGTAAGAGAATCTTCTAAATCACAAAACATTTTACTGCGACTTCTTTATAACATTGTTCAAGCAGTTGTTTCGACTCACAACTTATTTATTTATTCACAGAAGTGATAATCGAATGCGAAACGAAGAACGTCTCATCGACACCGGCATAAACCGATACTTAAAGTTCGCGAAACTAATATCGAAGCGACGTTCTCATTCCTCACATTAATCAGTGTGTACAAAAACAACAATTTTCATAGAAATTCTTTATTATTAGATTGAAGAAATACAAACATAAGTTTCGCTGTTTTTCAATATACAATTTAAAATGTACTGTATATGAAGCTTTAATATATAGTTCAATATAAAAACGTAGCTTTTCCACTTCTCTCTGGAAAAACTCAAAAAAAAATCATTTTTTCGTTCCTTATAATTTTTTTTCACTCAATTTCAACGAAACAATCCATAATATCATGAAATAGCTATCGACATCTCGTAACTATGTTTTTCATAAAATATTTCCTTCATTCTTTCAAAAAATTCTTAAACTGATAAATGATCATCGATCCATTCTCGCAAAAAATGCCACAAACCTCGAAAGTCAGAGTGAATAAAATTTATTTCCAAAAGTTGCATAAAAACCAAGAAAATCAAATTGTTGTTCAGTCAATCTATAAATTAACGTGACGATAAAAAAGAAAAAAAAATCCATAGGCTTTGTAGGAACTGTAGGAAAAAAATGCATTTATTCGAAACAGTAAAAAAAAAAAGTGGATTGGTACATGAAATTTCGTAATAATCTTCAGCCTTGAAAAAAAAGTGTTCTTGAACAACAAAAAGCCGTTATCTGTTTGGGAAGATATCGCCAATTATCTCGATACACATAGACGTAGGTTCGCCAATTAGGTCATAAGACAATCTCGTTGCGAGAGAAATACGTGTTTGAAAATACTTATATATTGGATTGTAATAATAGGAGGAAAGTTAAGAGAGCGTTATAAATGTTTGTTTCGAGGAATAAATGTGTACACGTTCGAAACGTAGAGTGCGGCACCTTTGTGTAATTCGCGTGTGTGTTTAAGAGCGTGTGTAAATCTGGTTTTGTTTATGGATGTTTGTCTATGGAATTACTGAGTGTTACACACATAGGTGCACAGTTAAGCAGAATTTTGCTTCTTTTATCTGATCCTCACGTTTTAAAGATTATTTAACTCGAAAGCATATCCGCTCTCACGCGTGAGCTCAACGTCGACCAATCGAAATACGATTTCGTTGAGAGGCTGCCTCTGGTCGGAGCATTCGCTCGGATATTCTGTTAACTATCTTCGGAGGTGCGAGTAGTCTTAATTGTACATAGTTCAAAGGCGTTCGTAGCCGGCGAGGCTTCGAAAAAAAATTTCGAACATAAAATTGTGACTTCGGGGAGTCGAGGTTGTCAAATCATGGAGAGAACGGTGGGAAGGAGGAAAAAAAAATCTCGCAAACAGAAGGTACACCCTTCGTTGACCCGTTGTGCAGTTAAATCGCTGTGAGAATTGTCATTTTTTTGTTTGTTTCACTTTTTTTTAATTAATTCGTTCAATTCGTCGGAATGACAAAGAATAACAATTCTTGGATTTTTATGTCATTTATTTTGTGGCTGTGGGATGCGAGTGTGGAAAATGTGTTGTGAATCTTTTTTGACCATTTACTTTGGCATTTTTTTACGAGAGAAAATCTCCAAAGGTAATGACGATCGAAGAAATTATTCGAATTGTTAGCTCATTTTCTTCAACTTTTCATCAACTCCTCGTTTGGCATTGCACAATTTTTCATATATATTGTGCCTCTTTTTCTATATCACGTGAAAAGATAATATCTCATTTATACTCGCGGAAAGATAACACTTGGAGTGTTATGCAGTCGAAGATTGAGTTTTAATGCCACGGTAAACAGTCAACGCGTTCTTCATCTCAAGACTAAATTTGACAAGTCTCTTTCTCTCTCTCTTTCTCTTCGCAAGTGACCTTGCAATTTACGAAAATGTTTCGAGTCAAAGGGTGAGTTCGAAATCTCTGTTTTTCTTCATCCAAGCGAAACGATCCGAGAATCAAGAGCAAATTTATTATCAAACATAAAAAAGAGATTATAACTTGAAAAAAAAAAAAGTTTAAGTGTCAAAAAAATGCATTTTTCTCAAACAAACGTCCCTACAAAGAAAAAATTGTCCAAACTTTTATGTCATTTTTTTTATTCCAAAATGTCACGATTTGACAGTTCACGAAAACTGAAAAAATGTACAGATCTCAGCTCTTTTTAGCTAATTCATAAAAATTGACACTTTTTTCAACAGTCGCGGATTCGAAGCAATGAGATAAGCAGTAAGATTGGAATTTCAGAGATAAATTTTTTTTATGCTTCAAAGACTTCAGAGACAAATGCTTCGAGATTTTCTAACGAGATTAGAGGGAGAAACTGTGACAGCAAAGAGTTAATTAGAATTGTACGTTCTAATAAGCGTGACAGCTGTTATCGAGCTGTTATCGCGGGATGAACACTCCACAGGCATCGAATTTGGCACGATGCTAAGAGGCCACTCGACCATAACTCATTATCTGGTGCATTACTAATCACAACAATAGTTGCAGTTTCCTCAGTCTTATGACGCCAATTTCTTTCAGAAGTTTATTTCGTCTCGTAGAAAAAAATTCAACGATTATTTTTTATCAGTATTTTTTTAACAATTCTGCAATGGAACGATACAGAATTTTATTTTTTCAGATTATAACAGAAGAAATTGAAAATATAAATAAATTGAACTACATTTTCGAAAAATAGTGTGAAAAAGTATATTTTTCGAAATTTTAATCAATTTTCGTGTACAATAAAGTTGACAAATTTAAAAAAATGGCTTTATTGGACGATTACGAGTGACATTTTTTAAGGCGATCGTTAAATTTCTTGGGTTGGTTCCTGGGAGGTTGCAAAATGTTATTTAAAAAAAAAAGGCATCTTGAATTCGATTTTTGATGGTAGTGATAATTAAAAATGTTAAATTGAAGCTTTTGGACGATAGAAAAATCTTGCTGTATATATTTTTCATGATTGTCACTGTGTAACCGGTTTAACTGGTTTAAATCCTTAAGGTTATTTCCCATTTAATGATTTCTATCCAGATGGACATATTTTTATTGATTTTCAGTTGGTTAACACCATCAGAAACTCAAAAAAACTGTCTCCCCCGTTTAGCGATCGATGCGCGAGCCGGTTCCTGGCTGAGCGGTCACCCATCCAGGTACTGGCTTCATGAAAAGTTGCTTGATCCGGGAGATCGTCAAAGCCAACCAACCGCGCACCTTTCGCTTCCGGTAATTTTTTTTTTCTATCATTATTTACATTCTTTTTTCCAGCATCTTTATTTCGTTTTATTTCGGAATCTTTCCAACCGACTGGTGCATTGTCCAAAAAATCGTCGTCTGAAACATCAAACAAGGAAGTTTTATGTTCAAATAATCGAACATTGATCGTCAAATTTAAAATCCTTCAGAACTAGAAAAATGTAACTTCACTAAATCACGTGAAAAAAAAAATCTAAATTCATTGAAATGTGTCAAAAAAATATTTATAAAAAAAAATAGAATTAAAAATCATTAAAAATGGACTAAAAAGTTGAAAAAAAGAAGAAAAAATTAAACTATTTTGAAACATTATTATTGGAAGAATGAAAAGCTTGAAGAAAATGAAGAATTTTTTAAAAATAATTGATATCGATAAAAATTTGAAAAAATAACGAAAAATCGGAATCGCGTCAATAAAAATGAGATCGAAAAAAAAAAAATCGTCATTATCAGAGATTTTGGAAACGCGGTAACAATGCCAAAGGAAATCTGTTGAAAAAAAATGTGCGCATGAAAAATACGCGTAAATATCGTATGCATGGTTGACTGTTGCGTGTACGAAAGTATTTGAGACTGTGGACGAGTATAACGAGGCTTAACGAATGATCTCTCCCACTCACCGGAATACGTAGTCATAGCGGTGTTCCGTCTCTTTCTCATGAACTCAGAACGTTTTACTGTCCATCGTCGATCCCTGGGACGTCAAAGTAGCCAGTGTTAATCCGCTCGGTTTGGCGAAGAGACGCGGCGTTTGTTTGACGGATATTGAAGCATCTAGACCGGAAGTGGTAAGCCACGTTTGGCCCTCATCTTTGAGTCCCGTGTCAATTCCGTCTCCCTGGTACAAGCCAACCACTTGTTCGAGTTCTCATGCCGATCACGTGAATCCGAGCGAATCCAACAACCTTCAGTTTTCTCTTGAGCCTTGGCAGCAACCTTGCTCTCCTCCTACGCAGTGAGTTTTCAGTAGTTTGTTAATAACACGAACATTATTATTCCACAAAAGTGTTCTTTTGAAAAGCATTTTTTCGCTATTTTTTGTAACTGCATAATTTCATTTGTTTATAAATTGAAATTAAATGATCAATTGTTTCGTTTTGGCGATGAAGAAAAATACTCATTGTCGTAAAAATTAAAAATTCAACTCTGCTACTTCGGATTCTGCGCTCATTGTCGATTTATTTTGTTGCAGTTTTTGCAAAGAATTCATTATGATAATTGCTCGTTTTCTTCGTTTGAATAAATTTCATAAATTCCATTGATTCATAGAGATCCTTCGGACAAATAATTGTCAATAAATTAGCAAGAAAATAATGATATTATAGTTTTGATGACTATTTAATTCATTATTCAATCTGTGGTTGAAGTTGGTGATATTTAAAAATCGCAGGACAGAAAATAAGAGCTTGTCTACATTGAGAAAACCGGAAACGTTTGTCGAACCGCACGAAACCGGAAATAATGGAAGTCCAGGGGAGACCAAGAGAGGTCAATACGATTCAGCCCTCAAAGACGAGCAAAAAGCCAATGTGACCTGTAAAATATCAGTAGAAAACGAACATTCTGAATTGCACAAAAATTCAAACGTTCGCGTGTGTTTTAAAAATGAAGATAAATCCTCGCTCGAAAAAAATGACATCCGTCAAACTGTGACCAACGATTATAATCCTTCGGAAATCGTTCTGACTTGTCGAAATGATTTTCATCACTCGATACCAAAAGATATTGACTTGACAAACCGAAGCAAGGAGAACGGACAGAGAGTTCAATTAATCGATAAATGTCCAGAATCTCGACCTCACGATCCAGTGATTTCAACTACTTTCAACAAAGATTATCTGAACAACATAAAAAAAAACAATTTACCTATTCCAGGGCGTCGAACTTCTCAGGATCGAGCTCGTGTCGGAAAAATCGTAACTCAACTTGTTCACTTAAGGTTAAATTTTTTTTTTTTTAATAATCTCATCGAAAAACCTGAAATTTTTAAAATTTTGATTAACCCTGATTTTTGGGTTCTTTGGATACGAATCAAAAGTTTCAAATTGAAGATTACAAATCACTTTGTTTATTTTTTCAAATAATGACTACTGTACGAAAAATTTTTGAAATAATTTCCGGAACTTCTTGGCAGTGAATGAAAAATTATTCATTTTTTTTTTTCATGTGTGACTACAGATACGGAACTGCATCAACTACAGAATTAGACGGTCCATCAGAAAATAACACATCGAAAAAAAGAACAGTTGAAAATGGTAAATATTTTATTTGACAATTAATGCATCATTGCGACAGCCGCATTTTAACGATCCAGGAAAAACTTCATTTCGAATAATTCATTGGTATCAGCTTTGGAATGTTTGGATTATTGCAGAGCAACCAATTTGCGAGCCACAAAATTGGTTCCAAAGGCTTGAGCGAGCAACACTGAAAAAAAATATGAATTAATATTTATACAGTCGCAGTTGACAGTGAAAATTTATTTTCTTCGTTTTGACATCTCTTTTATTTCGAATTTATCGAATAGACTTGAAATAATTAGAACAATATCGCAGCAAGCTAATCAAATTAATTTTAACAGAGAAACAAATTCAATAATTCATTAAGGACATATAAATTTTTAATCATTTCCTCACCAATGACAATCCTTTTGCCAAAAAATCGCTGATATTTTTCCTCAAATAAGTTTCTGTCTCTTGCCCTTCCAATATTGGTTCCAAAATAACTGAAAACGTGATAATTCATCAACAAATTCTAACTTAACATTGGTCGTGCGATGAGATATTTTTTTCACACTTATAAATTTCAAGAATTTTATCTAAAAATTAAAAAAAAAAAAATTTAATTAAGCTCATCGATTAAAACTGCCGAACTTTTCTCTTTATCGAAACTTTGAACTTCTAATTCGCATGGCAATTAATTCACAGATAAAATAAATGAAAAAAAAAAATAAATGGCTCAAAGGGTTAATAAAAGTATGAGAAAAAAAATTCATAGCGCGACCTCAAGTTAAAATGACACTTGAAAAAAAAGATAAAAAAATTGACTTTTACGAACATTCCGGAAAAAAGAAACGGATTCCGCGTTCAGCTTCTTGAGGAGTTGCACTTCCGTAATAATAACTTTTGTCTCCGGTGCTTTTGCACTGGCCACGTAGACTGTCAGGAAAATAAAGTCTCGCTTCGATTTCCTGGAGGATTTAAATTGTTAAAAAAAAACAAAAACTTTAATTAAAAGGACTTTGAAAAAAGTTTTTGCAATAAACCTTCGGTGGTCCCATCAGTAGTTGCCATTTCTGAATAGCGTTTTTTCTCGCTAAAATTTTAACGACCACCGGACCGGAAGTCATGAACGATACGAAATGAGAAAAGTCCATGGTTCCATAATTGTCGGCATAAAATTCCGCGACCTGCTCGGACGTCAACCTGAGATTTTTTTCTTGTTGCACTTCGAAACCTTCGTCGCGTATGAGCTTTTCCAACTCTTTCAAACGTTTTATCGATTCCGGTTTAATTATGACGAGCGTATGCTCGAAACTCGATTCTTTCTTCGGTTTTTCTTCACTACAAATACAGTCTTCGCCTTCGTCCCAAATCCCGCAGCCGATGATACACTCCGAATCATTTTCATCTGTAGACTTATCATCCAACTCAAAAAATGATATGAAATTCGTAATTATTACATGGAATATTGAAAAAAAAAATAACAATTTCCTGAATAATTTTCGGTTAAAACTTTCCAACCCTTCGTTGACACACTGGGTCATTTTGACCCTGATTTTCCACATTTGCCAGAGCACCAGAATTGACGATTTTTTTTTATTTGCAAAAAAACATACTTTTTTAAATGAAAATCTTGTGAGAAAACTTGGACTCATGGTTTACGATTTTTTAATTATTAGATTATTTAATTATTTTTATTTTGATAAATTAATATAAATAATATTAAAATATATTGATTATTATTTTATTAATACAATAATTAATGTAATAATTATTATATTAATTTAATAATTAATTATCATTATTATTATTTAATTATTAGTGTAGATTTTTTAAATTAGACTCCGAGAAGGTCCGTTAAGTGCGTGACCGAAGGGTACGAAATCTTTTATATACTTAACCAACCAAAGTGCCTGAATTATCGGAAGATTTATCGTCGGATGAAGATGTCACCGATGTGTTGCAAATCCCATAATTCTTCTCAGTTGACAAAACCGTTGGTACGAACGTTTTGGTATCGCCATCATGTGGCTTTTGTCTAATATTTTGTAAGGAACTTTTTGCATAATCTGTTCGTTGAACTGGAATCCTTGAACATGTTTCGAAAAATGGTAAAGTCGTCACCGATCGTGGCTCCAAAGCGTTTCCGGTTTTATTTTTTAACGAGCAGTCACACATTTTTATTCATCCCAATTGTAGAAATAATTAATTATGTGAAGAAAATATTTTCATTGTGTCATCGAATGAGGTTAAAAACTTTGTTTACGTTCCAAACATGAATTTCGAATTTCTACTGTTTTTTGGTCTCGAACAAATCAATCGTTGAGCTAATGAAAAAAAGTTAATGTTGATTTACACTGGATCCGCTTTTTTAAAAGAATTTTTATAAAAATTGGAAACTTTAAAATCAAAAATTTTTGAAATCTTCGAAATTTTTCTTTTGAGCTACGATTCAATAAATTATTTTTTCTACTATTCAGATGAAAAGAATTCTTTGAATGACCAAATAAACGAATCCGGAAAAGGACAAAAATTATCCACTGAAGAAAATCGACCCGAACGGAAAGACGACCCGACAAATAAAATCACCGATTCTGGTTCGTTGAAAACGAACAAAATGGATGATGCACGAAACGGCACACAAACGGTAAACATCTTATCGTTAATTAAACATTAAAATTGAAAAACTGGTTGACAAGCAATTAATAGTCACAGTGTAAATTATAAAATGAAATAAAATTGAATTAAATTTAATAATTTAATATTCAATAATAATTGCTTTTATATTCGAAATACTATTCGGAACTAGACCACTTTTTTTTAAGTTTCTCTCCGAGAAAATAAAAACCAACAGAATTTCTCGAACTATATAAAAACGTAAGTCTCCATTGGTGAGTCAGAATTTCGAGTTTGCAGAACTAAGTAACACTCGTATGTCCTTGAATCCACCACTGAAGATCAACGTAACGAGTCCCAATTTCCCTCGCGTATGATTTTAGATTTATCACTGTTCTATGGTCGCAAAGCGATCGACCTTTCTTTACAGTCTGTTCCACGACTTACGTTCCAATTTAAAAAAATTTAAACTTCAGGACAAGAGAAAGCAATAAAAATCTAATGCTTTGTTGCAGAGCATCACGTCCAAATTTTCGAGAATCGAAAGTGACAGCAGCACAACTTTTAGCAACAGTGGATCAACACCGAACGGAAGTACGATGGGCTCAGAAACAGAGGAAGATGCGAATGACGAAGAAATGGTCAAGTACGTAAAAAAATATTCGCAATGCACAATTTTTATTTGAACCCTTTTTTTGTTAGTTTAATCACCGAAAAAAAAAAATTGAAAATTCTGTTGATTTTTTAAAATCCTTCGTTAATAAATTGGATCGTTTCGGTTTAGAATCTTTTTTCAGTTTTAATTAACTCTACTCTAGAAATTTCATTCAGGGCCATCGTTTTTTTTACCAGATTAACGATTCTTTTTTGTCATTTCGAAGATAAGCGAAGTTCACTTGTTCAAATAAATACCTTTTTTTTGTGAATCTCGATATATCGCTATATTTTTTTTTAGCATTTTTCATGAGTACAATCCCAGTTTATTAAACACAAAATTATTTGAGGTTCAAAGAATTTTTAGAAAAATGCTTACTCTTGTAAAATCTAAATAATTTTTGTTTTTTTTTTATATTTTTAATCTAAATACTATTTTTTTTCAATAAAATCGTCGGAAGAGCTGCTGATGGCAGGCAGATAATTAATCTCCGGGTCAAATTGACCCAATGCGTCAATAAATTGGCCAAACTTGAGTTCAAAAATAAAGAATTATTTTGCACAAACGTTTGAATGATCTTAATTCGTCTTATCGCTGTGATTGACTGAAAAGCCAGAATGTATTTTGATGCAACGTTCATTTTCCTCCGCTCTGAATTTCTCAGCTTTTCTCAATGTTTGCAGTCCCAGTATTTACATACTCCGCCGAGCACGTAAGTAAATATGCTTTGCATGCTCGCGGACCGTCGAACGAATTCAAATGAAATACGAACGATGCTAATAACCGTCTGAAGTGCGCATCGACGAGCCTTATTTTTTTTCGTATCTCGTATCGCTCCAGGGTTATCACGAATCATTATTTTTCCTCATTTCATTCGGTGACTGCCAGGGTCTCAGTCTCATTCGTAAAGAACAGTCGAGACGTGATGATATTTGTCAAAATTCAAAACAACAACAAATTCATAAATAATCAAAAACAGTGAAATTCCAAAAATGGATAAAATTAATCAAAAAATCTCCATTACTTTCGAAGTGAAAATGTCGAATGTTTAATACTTTTAACAATTTGTGAAACAAATATCAAAAGTCAAAATGATTCCTCGATATGACGTTGGAAGTGCCGTTTCTTTGCAAAGGTAGAAACTCAAGTTTTTCGCGACCCTGAATCTTAATTAAATAATAATTAATGACTAATTAATCTTCTGTTTATTTCTCACGATAACTTATTTTCCTTATCGTTCATTTTTCTCAATAAATTGCCTTTTTTTGAATTTCTCACTCCTGACGATAAGTTTCCCCGCGAAATTGACAAATTTTCTTCTGCAGGCCTTTGCTGTCTCGAAATTTATGAACTTTTGTCAATTTAATTTTTATTTGTACTCGTAGTTTCGAGTTTTTTTTGGGGATTTTATTTTTTTTCTTTCAATTTTACTTTTTTCACATTTTCCCTCTCTTTTTATTAGAGTTCCTCTTCAAGCGCCACCGAGACGAAAACCTCGAGTAGTTCCATCCTCGGGAAGTCATAAATTTGGGGCTGACGGATCAGATATTCCCGATGTCCAGAGTCCAAATTCAACGTTAACGAGCGTCAACAGCATAAGCAGTCTTTTGAAAGAAAAATTACAATTGTCCATCCCTCAGGCACTGCGCAGCAGTAAAAAGCGTCAAAATGCCGATTACAAGTGAGTTTTTTCATTAATATTTCCTTTCAACAATCTTTTTGTTAATTTTTTGTCATTTATAAGGCTAGAAAAAAATGTTCCACGTTCCCCAGAAACTTAGGATCAAAGTGATTTTTTATTTTCAGACTTCGTGCCTTTGTGGGGATTCTCTTTTTATGTGTCGTCTTCCTCGTTGGATTTGCCCACATTTATTACACTCAACACGTTCTGCAACGAGCTTATTTCGAAAGATTCAGGTAAAAATCAATTTTCCGTTGCCTTCGATTGATTAATAATATTTTTTAATCAAATTTTTCTTCGATTTTTCATCATTTCTTCCTTAATTTCCTTAATTTCCCGATATTTCTACCGTTTTCTATTCGGTTCGAAGTTTATTTTCCAATTTCTTTTGTTTTTCGTTTTCTAAAACAGATTCAACAAAAACGAAAGATTGTTGCACGTGTACAGCAGCATAGGAGCAGAAATAATAGCAGCGCGTTTAGGGGTTGGAATTCCAGAAGAGACGGGTGTGTTTCCATGTCTTCCGCATCACCAGAGGCAGGATGCGGTTTGTTTGGAGTGGTTGGGTCAAACGCGATTATATTTGGCGCATAGTGCCCGGGACGAGATGAATTGTTATCACGTGACATGGCAGAGTCTGAGTTCCTTCTTCAATCCGAAGGATTGTTTCGATTGGTCGTTGAAGCAAGGTCATTGGTACGGAGCGGGTCAAATTCAGAACATGGCTTATCCGTTGGGTCAAGGAAAATTGGATTTGAGTCCTTTCATAACGGGGGACATTCGGAAGCATCCGTTTGGGAACGTGCTGAAGCGTTATTTCCTGAATTCGAAAGGAGCGACGATAGTCGTCGACCCGGAGACGCCTCTGTACGTCTCGATAAACGCAAACAGGTCGAAAGAGTTTTGTTTGCAAGCAAAGCACGATGTGTTTGCTTACATCAACCATTTGACTCCGCTGCCTCAATTGAATTACACGATTTGCGCAACGGACAACATGAAAAGTCTTCATTCCTCGATGGCCGAGAAGTCCTTGTGGGACGGACTCAAGCCCGACGAGTTGCAGGCCGTTTACACTCTGCTCTCGGAGCCAGTTTGGCAAATATCGCCAACGGACGAAGCAGCCATTTACAATTACACCGAAGACGTCATAGCCCTTGGATTTCTCCGTCAAGGTCACGTCCTGTTGAACGAGGAGTGGCAACCGAATCCTGGCGATTTTATCCTCGACGAAAATCGCTTCCCATCGATGGAAGAAACGATCAACATCATTCATCGTCGCGGCTTCAAAATTGTCTTCACCATCCAACCTTTCATCTCCACCGAATCCATCAACTTCAAAGACGCCGTGGCCAATCGTCTCCTCATTTCCGAAAGAGGCAGCGATCCCAGGATCCCAGCTCTTACGCGATATCGACACAGCAACAGCGCCGGGGTCCTCGACATCACCAACAACAAAACCCTCCCCTGGCTTCAAACCAAACTCGAAAATCTCATCAAGAAATATCACGTCGACTCCTTCTATCTTGACCTTGGAACCGCCCAGGATATGCCGCACTATTACAAATGCGAGAAACCCCTCATTAATCCCGATCACTACAAAACTATATTCACGAACTCGATCCTCGGCGCCGTATCCGTCATCGGCGTGTCCAGCGCCATCTCCAGACCAAGGGCTCCGGTTTTCGTCTCTTTGCCGCCATTCCCATCCTCTTGGAAAGCCATCAAAACCGTCATACCAACGATCCTCAGCTACGGAATGATCGGCTACCCCTTCATCATGCCCGGCTCCGTCGGCGGCGACGTCGCCCTCCCCATGTCCGACAATAATCCTGCCAACGATTACGAAGTCAATTTACCCGACAAAGAACTCTACGTCAGGTGGCTCCAACTTTCGACCTTCCTTCCGGTCATAAGGTTCACCCACCTCCCGAGCAAATACTCCGACGAAACGGTCCTCGAAATGGCCAAAAAACTCACCGAACTCAGACAAAAAACCGTGACCCCTCTACTCAAAAAATATGCCAACGAAACACTCGACACTGGACTACCCATCATCCGACCTTTGTGGATGCTCGACCCTGCCGACTCCGCCTGCCACGTCGTCGTCGACGAATTCTCCGTCGGCGAGGAACTCATCGTCGCTCCCGTTCTCTACTCCGGCAGCCGACAACGCGAAGTTTATCTTCCTGCTGGCGTTTGGAAAGATGGCATCGACGGAAGTCTTCGAAAAGGTTCTCGATGGATCCACAATTACAGGGTCACCGAAGACAAGATCGCCTACTTTGTTAAAATGCCGGACAATACGAGATTTTAAACACCTCACAGTATAAACCGCATTTCGTCGTTGAACAATTATTTATAATTTTTAATTCGTTTTTCCCCCATTTTACTGGATAAAATATGTGAAATATTTTTTTTGCTCTCAGTCTCATTATTAAATCACCAATTCGTTGATTTTATCAGTGTACAAAATTTTGACGATAAAAATGTACTCAACGGCGTATTTATTGAAAAATCACGTAGCAATTATTTTACGTGCCAATTTAGTGTCGCCGAAAACGCTAAATATTCTTTGTAAGTAGTTTCAAAGTAATAAATGAAGCCTTCAGTAAAAATAAAAAAAAAAACCCAAACCTACTGACCCGGAATTGTGATAATCCTGAAAAGTTGTATTTAGAAGTTAATAAATTCGATTAAAAAAATTTGGTGTGATTTTAATAATAATTAAAACCTGTTTAATTGGGCGAATAAATAGAGTCAAATTAATTAGATCGTTTGTAAAAATGGACCGAGGTTGATTGTACGGTTTGACGAGGATTGCAAGGGAGCATGAAATACTAATCTACTTCGATCATAAAAAGACGAGACCAGAACTTCAGTTTTCCCATCAAGGTTTGTTATTCATCTATTAATTACTTTTTTTTCGTATTATTATTGTTTTTTTTTTTTAGAATGCGGTAATGTCCAGCTTTTGTCACAAGTAATGAATAGAACTAAAGTTTGTTTTTTCTTCTTCTTCTTTCTTTTAAACACCAATACAATAGAGAATTAAAAGCATTGCGTTATCCTTGAAGCGAGTACTGCAATCAAAGGTGTAGTTATATCGCATATTTATTATATTATCATTTTTATTATATAGATCGTAACATTTTGTATTTCTATAATAATAACCATAGCACCACGAACACTCCACAATGAGATTTATTTATCATCTTAAATCTGAGAGCGTGGACACGACCACGAGTCCGCGGCACCCCGAGGAGGTGATATCCTGCAACTTAATTACTTGGCTCCTTGCAAAAAACAAACGGAATTGAGAAAAAAAAAAATATATTATTATTCGAATGACTAGATTCATTTATTATGAAATATTTCGTAAGATCCTTCAATCTTAAGGGTGCATGTACAAGATTTCAAATTATCGTAACAATAATCATGTTTTACGCTCGAAAGAAATGTCATTTCTGTCAAATATGACGCGCCAGTGCACTGGGAGATGAGATCGTAATAAAATCAACTTTTAATAAATCCTCCGGACGACGAAATCATCGACAATGAAAATCGTGCGTAGATGACGTAAAAATTAAAAAGATAAAAAATCATTTGAAGATAAATAAAAATCTACAGTTATCACCCCTGAGGTGCATTTTCCGATCGTTGAGTTCGTACATTTGTTATTTTCGCGTATCGTCTGTCGCATTTATTTGATCGCAGCCACTCTATTTAAGTTATTCAGTGAAAGCTCGCACCTAATTTTATATTTTTCGTCGTTACGTTCATCGGTATATATAACTCTGCTTTTTTTTTTCTTTTTTTTTTTCTTGGAGATATTCCTTTTTTATTATTTTTCTTTTGTTTTTGTTCTCTTGTAATTTCAACACCCTACCTAGATAGCTGGTCGTCATCGTTATTTCATTTTTATTAAAGAATACACAAATTCTGAAGTACATTTTTTAACGACCGTGCTTATCTCATTTCCGTTTCTCTCGTTTTTCTCTCCTTCTCTCTCTCTCTCTCTCTTTCTCTCTCTTTTTCTCTCTGACGTCCGTCGGTATGTACGATATAAAAAGCAATAATCTATATAATCGAGGAGGACGATGTAGGATGATGATATTTTCGAAGATTGCAATAATCAACTATCGTCTTATTTCGTATCGTTTCGCATCTCCAATAAGAGTGATTTTATTTTTAAGACTTTCATCTTTATCTTGAGCGATATTGGCGCTCGGGGTAAATATATTGTTGCCATTCATTCATTATTCCATGTCCTTTATTATCATTTATTCTATCAAATATTCCTTTAAAACTCTATCGCGAATCATCATCTTCTTTATTTTTCAATAATCACTCGAGTTGATAAGCTCCTTTGAAATATATTTTTTTTATTCTCGCGTATTCCGTAAACCTCATGGTTTCGTGTCTCTCGGAAGTTAATTAAATTAACACTTTTTTCATCGATATTTAATTACGATAACAGTTAAAACAAAACATTAATAATTAAATAGAAAAAAAGAATGAAAAAAAAAATAAAAAAAAATTAAAATACAAATAAAAGCATTAAAAATCGCCCATAATTTAACAAATGGGGAATAGGCACTAGGATCAATATCAAGCTATCATTGGTTCTCAGCTACCAGCAAAGACAAAGCGCTGCCCAATATAAAAAATAAACTTTGAAAACTCCTATTTTATGTTAAGTTAGACAAAGCATGTTTCAATCATCACAGATTATCATAAATAAATCGTAAATCCTTTAATTTACTTGACTAAATAAAAAAATGTCAATATTATTGGCTGATGTTGATGATCTTCAGCGAACGGATATAGTTTTGAGGCAAAAATCAATCGACACGATATCCAAAATAATTACCAATTAATTACATGATCAATAAGTTTTATTGATAACCGTGGATCGATTCAATTAAACTCATGAAACTATATTTCAATCATTATAATTATCATCATCATCATCGCCCTCATGGTTTCTCTCCATGTATTTATCTCCATCTCACCATGTATTTATTTTTTTTCTTTTTTAAATCATTTTTTTTTTCTTTCTATTTTCCATAGTATCGCGACGTTTAATCTCATTTCGATCATACCGCAATGTCTTTCAGTTTCAAGTCGAAATATCATCGTCGATATGACCCATCGAAGGATAAGTAGAAAAGTTCAATGGCTCTTGGATTGTATATAATCTCGTCTATGGTCTAAGCGTGTCATTTGGTTATAATTAATAATCCAATAGGAGCAGACTCGACGGACGGGATGGTTGTTGTTGATGGATTCATCAGTCAGCGTAACAATTGCTGTTACCAAGCGTTTCAAACGTCATTCAGGCTCGGAAGCTGACAGTGTGGAACCGGCGTCATTTTAATTTAATACAATTTTGCAAAACCGAACTATTGGATGGATGTTTCGTAAGTGGTGCGACCGTGACCATCGATCGAAGAAATTTTAAAAAAGCCTGGAACCGCCGGTCACTTGCTGAAAACTTTTTAAGCGTTCCCTCAAGCTTTTTGTCGTTATTTTTTTTGTTGTTTTTCTTTTGGTCGAAGTACCGTACAGATTTGATAATTAATGGACAAGCAAATTACATTATGGGAGCAATTAATGGCATGGCGTTAATCCACCTTCCGTTTTAACGGTTCATAGCCTTAGGATTTCAGAGCCAATGGGTTTAATACGTAATTGCAACTCTTGACGATCATGGTATACGTTGGAATTGACGGAAAAAATATACCACCACTAATCGCGTTACGTCTTTACCAGAAAATCAAAAAAAAATCAAAAATTTCACGCGTTCCGTTTCGGCAATCGTTCAGCCGTTGACTGAACCGCGGTCTTTCGCTGACGTAACTTCGATTAGATTAGATTCTTGAGTATTGTTTTATGCTTCGGCACTGTCAGTGCGCTAAGACTTGACTATCACATTGTTTGATTGGATTTTTAGGTGAATGCAAACCAAGTGGATTATTCTTTTTATCCGTAAGAGTATGACATCAACATTTACTCGATTTTTCCCTGCTGTTCATTATTTCTAACGCTTCATCGACATTCTTCCAAATTAGCCCACAGAAATGTCTTGAAACTTCTATGGACATCGTATTCAACTTTTAATTCAATGATGACTGTCCAACAGTCACGAAGTATTTCAAGACTCGCCATCATTGCCGTCCACGATAATATTTTAATTAAGCGAAATTAAGATGCTACGCTTTGTTTTTGTTGTTGTGTCTTTTGATCGCGTTCATTGCAACTTAATTGTTTTGTGATAACGAATAAACGAGTACTTTGAGAAACCACCCTCAAAGACATTTTAATGAATGATTCATGATCTACCAGTGGTTGATCCAGGTCGAGTGATTATTGGTCTTGTTCCGGACGGAGCTCAGAACTCGACGATGACCGCTGAACAAGCTGCTGCCGATTCCTAAAACTCAAGCCGGTAAGCGCTACAACTGGTTTCATGATCTTGGAGATTTATCGTGCAACGTGATGCTGATGGTGAAAGGTCGATATGGTTCGCAGCGAGGGCTTCCTCGTTATCGGCTACCCAGTATCCCAGCGTATCGGTATCGTAAGTTGGTATCATCGTTACTTCTGCAAATCATTAAAAAGAAGAAAACAAGGTTCAATTTATCAACAAACAACATCCTTGAACTTCAGTTATGTTCATTGTTCATGAAACAATACGAAAAAATGTAAAAAAGGTTATAAAAAAAGGGTCAAACCACTTAATAAGCTGACCCATTACGTTGTGTGACTTGTACCGAAACTCCTTGAGTTGTAAATATTGTGAAAATTGGAAGAAAGAATAAATTGTGATACGAGAATATTGAACGTACCTAGATCCTTATCCTCCCACGTTTTTTTAGCATCGAGGAGTGCATCATAAACTTCTCGACTGGGCTCCGTGCCGCTGAAGACGTAGTACCTGGCCCGAACTCTTTTGAAAAATTCGACCGAAGTGTAGTACGAGTTACCATGATGAGGAACATATGTGAGGTCAATGTAAACCGGTTGAATTTTAGCTTTGGCGTCCTTTGTTTTTTTGTCGTTTTTCGCGGGACTTTCGGAGCGTTTTCTATTTTTGATGTTTTCAGAAATGATTTTTTTCGGTTGTTTGCGTTCCTTTTTGGGTGTGGATGGAGCTCCTTTGTTCGAGCCCTCATCGACAACTGGCGCGGGGGACGGTAATCTGAGTGGTTCGCCCCAGTCGTTTATTGGATCGAAATTGATGGAATCCGGGGATTCTTCGACGACGTTATCAACGGGAGGTCTTGCAACTGTTCTCAAGTTGAATTTTCGCGGTGGTTTGGGCGACGGTAGTCCTAAAGGTGAACCCCAGCCGGCTAAGGGATCCTTCTTCGAGTCGGGCTTGGGCTCTGGTTTTTTATCTTCTATCTGTGATTTCGACGATGGGGTTTCGTGCGAAGAGCTAGTTCCACCCACGCTACTAGGTTCCTTCTCCGTCTTCGCGTCCTTGTCTTCTGTTAAGGCTTTCTCAAAATCGAGATCAGCCTCATCGATGTACTTTTTGCCGTCTGATTTTCCATCCCGCGAGACACCAGCGAATTCCTTAGCGACGGTAAATTTCTTGAAAGAAAAGTCACTCTCAGCCGGTGCTGTACTGCCCGAAGCCTCCGTCTCGCTGCTATCCAGATGAGTCGTTTTGATGGTTGTTACTCTAGGAGGTAAGTCAGGTAACTCGCCGTAGAAACTGGCACTCATATCCGCTACGGAAAATTCCATGCTCTTCCGCGAGGAAGCCTTATCGAAACTGTGATCCTCGAAAGGATAGGTGGACTGAGGAGAATAGCCGACTTGGGAAGTGGTCGAGAGTGGAGAACCGGGCACATCATCATCTGAATACATGTATCGTTCTTCACTGCCCTCCCATACGTGGGTACCTGCTCTGCTTCGAACACTACTGTGATCACTTCGAGGACTGACTTGATCTACATCTGCCTCGCCCGATAAATCGACCGGAGCTTTCATAGCTTCGAAGCCGCTGGAAAGTGTGCTCTTGCTCATGTCATCGGGAATGATTCTGTCCTCGACTTTGACATCAGTTTTTTCGGCCAAAATGATCGTTTCTCCTTTTTCATTAGTCGTTTCTGTGATTTCCATTGTAGTCGTTATTATGTCACCTTCGTCGGACATTGTTCGTGTGGTCGTAATAGTTGTCCTAATTACTTCGTTCGAACGCACGCCTTCGGGCGTTGCGGTACTAGACCGACTAGACCCTCGCTTGTCAGGGGTTGACCTTCCGGACATTTGCGCATGTCCCATGCCACTGTCTCTGAACAATGGCGAACTTGGCATATCCGTTGTTGAATGTGACGCCGAACCGCCGTGCTGACTTTCTTTACTCGGCGGAGCATCCGGAGAGGTTCGACCAGTGAAGCTTCGCTCGTCCGATATTAAATCCTTGATTACTGGTGATATGGGATGGTCCAGCTTCTCGAAACCTATTCTTTCGGAAAGAGTCTGGCTTGCGGATTTAGATTTTTCTACGCGTTCACCAGAATCCTCGCTGGACGTGTCCCGATCAGACCTCGATTGACTTTCAGATGTCAAGGTAGTTTTCAACGCTGTTGAACCCTCCTTGAGTTCTGATATCAATTGATCAGTTTGCTTAGTGTCCAGTGGTCCAGTGTACGTTACTTTGCTAATGACCCGCGTGCTCGTCGAAGACTCATCACCTTCTTTCTCCAGTGTTTTCAATCCGGACTCACCGACTATTTTTTCCACGATTTGATGAGGGCTGATCTCGCGATCAGATTCAGTCGTCATTGTAACAGTGGTCGTCACAGTTTTAACATCTCCCAACGTGTGTTCCGTCACCGAAACGTCTTGTGTCCCATCCAGAGAGCCCAGTTTTGACATAATCGTCTCAGGTGACATTTCTTCCGTTACGCTTGTTTCTATCGTCTTTACAGTTATTATTTCGACCGTTTCTGGTGATGATGTTTCTTGGATGGTTCGTGAAATTGTGTGCACCTCGTAATCGCCATCTCCGTCGGGTGATGAAGATTCGACTATTTTTGTGACCGTTTGTGGTTGGTGTACAATTTCTTGCTTGTGTATCTCAAACTCTGTCACTGGTCTCGTTCCTTTGATGATTTCCATTTCGTCTGGAAGGTGGGAAGTTTTAGGCGATTCAGTCATCGTGTCAGCCGTGGTTGTAAACGTCGTTGCAGTTGTTACAATCACGTCCGATGTATGTTCCGTCGTAGATGTTTTCTGAGACGATGTGACACTTTCAAGACTCAACTTTTCTTCCAACTTAGTTTGGATTGTACGGTCACATAAGGATTCTGGCGTTTCACCGCGTACACTGTAGTCTGGAGTTGACTTGCCGGAGAGCGTTGTTATGTGAGTGGTCCTAATCTCCGTCATTCCTCCTACAAAAGCTTTGTGGAACGGGCTTTCATAGTCGGTTGAATAAGACACCATCCCTTTGCCGAATTTATCGTCGTAGTGTCGGACTTCGGGAGTTGAATATCCCGAAGATTTTGGATCTGGAGTGGATTTGCCGGACATTTCGATCAACCGATCTTTGCTCGACATAAGATCTTTCAGTCCCTTCTCCTCACTCTCGGACAATCTTTCTGAAGCCTTCTCAACTTCATCGTAAATCGCATCATCGATCAATTCGGCTCGTGGTACTTTTCCACTTACAATGATTTGTTCAAGAACACCTAACAATACAGACCTTGGAACCCCCATCCTCATTATTATCTGTTCGAGAACTAATAAGTTGATTTTTATTCTCTTCTTCACACATTCCTCCATAATGTAAGTCTCGACTTCCACACGTTGTGAATCGGCGGTCACTAACGTATCGTCACTGGCCGTGTCTGAGTGAGACATGACGTCGGTAGTCGCTGATGAGAAATGGCTCTCACTTTGGCCGTCATCGACTATGCTCGATTCGTGGCCGTTGACGCTTGTGGTTTCGGAACTACGCCCATGTGTCGCTTCCGGATGTACGTCTTTGGTCGTGGGTTCATCAAGAATTCCAGATTCGAGCAAGTCCGCTGTCAATCCCTTTTGGTCACGAACCATTTTCTGAATAATCATTATGATAATGTGTCTCGAAATAAATGTCATAGCTGCTAATTCATTGATAACTAGTGAAGTAATTTTTTTATTCTTCGTAACAAATTCTTGGTAAATACGAGTTTCGACTTCATGTTGCTTTGCGGGGGGTATATCGATCACAGCGACGTGATCATCCTTAGCCATAACATCGGAAACCTTCATTTTATCATCTTTGGGGAAAGTCACAACTACGTCCCTAGGCACATTCTTTTCTATAATAATAGCTTCAATGAGCTCCAAGATTAAATTTCTTGATATCGAATAGAGGGTTACAATTTCTTCTACTATCTGAGGGGTAATCTGTTCTTTCTTTGCAATATACTTATTCACGATGTATTCTTGAATCTCCGCTATTTCGTCGGGTGTAGTGTGGTAATCTTCTGCGAATCGGCCAGCAATGTCTTTTGCAATTCCCACACTGCCTCGTTTTAGAAGTGCTCCCTCAAATTCTGTGGTACAAAACTTTTTAGAATCACTTGGCAACTGATCCAACTTCTCGTGCGAGACGTCGGCCATGCTTGACTTTCTCGACACGTCTTCTCTCATGATCGTTGCTTGGTCGCTTGGTTTTGAAACTTCAGGTACTTCGTCGTCAATTAAGCTCGCCGTTGGTGAACGACTTTCTGGGGTTTTATCACCAACATCGAATAAACTGTGAGATCGTGATTTATCATGAGTAATGTCATGTTCTACAGTTTCGACATCATGTAGCGCTCCACCATCTTTTATGTCACCTGCTAGTGACTTGTCAGCAATCGTTTCTGCTAGTGTTTGCATCGCTTGAACTGCATGAGTTTCATCGAGTTTACTGTCTTGAACAGTCGGGACGCTAGTTATTGATTTTTTAGAGACATCGGGTGATGTTTTGTCGTCACTCACTTTGCCCACAGCGGATGCTGTTGATGACAGATCTATCGGTTCGTCTGCTTCATGTTTTTCAACCTCGTCGTGACCTTTCGACGACTTGTCACCAATTGCGTCCGCCAGTGGCTTGTGGACATCCTCTGTTTTCGATGAGTCGAGTGATTCCTTTCTTTCTTGTTCAGCATCAGTACTCTTAAGTGATTCGGAACGAACGCTAGGTTCAATTTTGTCTTGATTGTCAGAGAAAATGCTAGGTGACCTTGAATGATCAACTAGTTGCTCTGCATCTCGCTTATCACCCCCAATACTTGATGATCTCGAATGAACTACCGACCCGTCTTTCTGTGTCACTGCGGCAGTGATAGATGCTTCGGAACCGCCAGTCGGCACTTTTTCTATGTGTTCCTGAGGACTGATGCTCGCTGACCTCGAACCATCTGCTGACGTCTTCTCGGCTGTTTTCTCACCGGCAAGACTTGGTAATCTCGAGCGGTCTATCTGTTCTGTTTGCTTTTCCGCAACAATGCTGGAAGATCTGGAGTGATCCACCGACTCCTTTTCCGCAACTACGCTGCCTGATCTTGAGCGATCAACCGATTCCTTTTCTTCTTCCTTTTCCACGAATACACTGCCTGATCTTGAGCGATCAACCGACTCCTTTTCATCTTGCTTCTCCGCAACTATGCTGGCTGATCTTGAGCGGTCGGTCAATTCTTTCTCCTGCTGTCCCACAGCTATACTGGCCGATCTTGAACGACCAATCGCTTCCTTGTCGTCCTGCTTTCCTACAGCAATACTGGCTGATCTGGAGCGACCAATCGATTCTTTATCTTCCTGTTTTTCACCAGCTGTACTAGCTATACTAGGTGTTCTCGAACGATCAATCAATTCTTTTTCTTCTAATCGTCCACCGGCTATACTTCCCGATCTAGAGCGGTCGGAGGACACCCCTTCATCTTGCTGTCCACTAGTTATGCTGGGTGATTTGGAGCCGTCAATCGATTCCTTTGCGTCAGGTTTCTCAGATGCTATACTAGCCGATCTAGAGCGATCAACCGATTGTTTTTCGACTTGTTTTTCACCGGCTATACTAGGTGATCTCGAGCGATCGGGCTCAACGTCATCTTGCTTTTCACCGGCGATACTGGGCGATTTTGAGCGGTCGGCTGATTCCATTACCTCTTGCTTTCCTCCAGATATACTGGGTGATCTTAAGCGATCGAACAATTCTTTTTCATCTTGTTTTTCACTAGCTATACTGGGAGATTTAGATCGATCGGCCGATTCTTTTTCTTCTAGCTTTTCAGAAATCATACTCGCCGATCTGGAGCGGTCGAATGCCTCTTTTTCATCTTGCTTTTCATCGACTTTGCTGGGCGATTTAGAGCTATCGATTGATCCCTTTTCACCCGGTTTCTCAACATCCATACTGGGTGATATAGAACCATCAACTAATTCTTTTTCCTCTATCTTTTCAGCAACTATACTGGCCGATCTAGAACGATCGACAGATTCTTTAAGACTTTGCTTTTCACCAGTGATACTAGAAGATCTTGACCGATCGAAGGGTTCTTTTGCATCTTCTTTTTCAAGAGGGGTACTGTGTGATCCGGAGGCATCGATTGATTCTTTTTCATCTTGTTTCTCAGGCTGAGCGCCTGATTCTGACTCGTCAGTCGATTCTTTTTCCTCTGACTTTCGGATAGATATACTAGCAGATCTCGAACGGCTGGTCAATTCCTTTTCACTGTGCTTTTCTCCGGCTATACTAGGAGATCTTGAACCGTCGAGTGATTCTTTTTCATGTTGCTTCTCACCAGCTATACTGGATGTTCTGGAACGAGCCATGGATTCCTCTGCGTCTTGCCTTTCAGCAACTATACTGGCCGATCTGGAACGGTCAATTGCATCTTTTTCTTCTTCTTTTTCACCAGTAACACGGGGTGACTTGGAGTGATCGACCGACTCTTGTACATCTTGCTTTTCAGCAGCGATACTAGGTGATCTGGAGCGATCGATCGCTTCCTTCGCATCTCGACTTTCAGCACCTTCTATGCTGGCCGATCTGGAACGATCGATCAATTCTTTTTCACCAGCTACACTGGGTGACTTGGAGCGATCAATTGTTTCCTTTTCTTCCTGCTTTTCCATCACTACACTGGGTGATCTAGAGCGGTCGATTGATCCTTTGTCATCCACTTTTTCGCTAGCCACACTGGGTGACTTAGAGCGATCGATCAGTTCTTTTTCTTCTTGCTTTTCAGTTACCACACTGGGTGATCTAGACCGGTCGATTGTTCCTTTGTCATCTTCTTTTTCGCTAGCCACACTCGGTGACTTGGAGCGATCGATTGATTCTTTGTCCCCTTGCTTTTCAGCCACTACACTGTCCGATCTGGAGCGGTCGATTGATTCTTTTTCTTCTTGCCTTTCAGTCACTACACTGGGTGATCGAGAGCGGTCGATTAATACCTTGCCATCTTCTTTTTCGCTAACCCCGCTGGGTGACTTAGAGCGATCGATGGATTCTTTTTCTTCTTGCTTTTCAATCGCTAAACTGGGTGATCTGGAGCGGTCGATTGATCCTTTGTCATCGTCTTTTTCGCTAGCCACACTGGGTGACTTGGAGCGATCGATCGGTTCTTTTTCTGCTTGCTTTTCAGTCACTACACTGGGTGATCTAGACCGGTCGATTAATCCTTTGTCATCTTCTTTTTCTGGTGACTTGGAGCGATCGATCGATTCTTCCTTTCCTTGCGTTTCAATAACTACACTGGGTGATCTAGAGCGGTCGATTGATGCTTTGTCATCTTCTTTTTCGCTAGCCACACTGGGTGACTTGGAGCGATCGGTCGATTCTTTTTCTCCTGGCTTTTCAGTCACTACACT
>JACEOJ010000110.1:1125650-1150313 GCA_013761285.1 Campoletis sonorensis
GGTGATCTAGAGCGGTCGATTGATGCTTTGTCATCTTCTTTTTCGCTAGCCACACTGGGTGACTTGGAGCGATCGGTCGATTCTTTTTCTCCTGGCTTTTCAGTCACTACACTGGGTGATCTAGACCGGTCGATTGATACTTTGTCATCGTCTTTTTCGCTAGCTACACTGGGTGACTTGGAGCGATCGATCGATTCTTTTTCGTCGTGCTTTTCAGTCGCCACACTGGATGATCTTGAGTGGTCAGTCGACTCCTTTCCGTCTTGCTTTTCAGGTGCTAGACTGCAGGACCGAGAGCGGTCGATTAATTCTTTTTCATCTCCTTTTTCACTGGCAACACTGGGTGACTTAGAGCGGTCAATTGATTCTTTCTCATCTGGTTTTTCCGGACTTATACTGGCCGATCTGGAGCGATCAATTGATTCTTTTTCGTCATCTTTTCCAGTAGTTACATTAGGCGACTTGGAACGATCGATTGATGGTTTTTCATCTCCCATTACACTGGGCGATCTAGAACGGTCGCTCAGTTCCTTTTCATCCCGTATCTCAGGCGCTAGACTTGCCGATCTAGAGCGATCAATCGTTTCTTTTTCTCCCTGCTTTTCCGTCACTACACTTGGTGATCTAGAGCGGTCGATTGATCCTTTGTCATCTTCTTTCTCGCTAGCCACACTGGGTGACTTGGAGCGATCAATTGTTTCCTTTTCTTCCTGCTTTTCCGTCACTACACTTGGTGATCTAGAGCGGTCGATTGATCCTTTGTCATCTTCTTTCTCGCTAGCCACACTCGGTGACTTGGAGCGATCGATTGTTTCTTTTTCTCCTTGCTTTTCCGTCACTACACTGGGTGATCTAGAGCGGTCGATTGATCCTTTATCATCTTCTTTCTCGCTAGCCACACTGGGTGACTTGGAGCGATCGATTGATTCTTTGTCGCCTTGCTTTTCAGCCACTACACTGGCCGATCTGGAGCGGTCGATTGATTCTTCTTTGTCTTCTTTTTCAGTACCTTCACTAGGGGACTTGGAACGATCGATTGATGGTTTGTCATCGTGCTTTTCCGTCGCTACACTGGGCGATCTTGAACGGTCGATCGATTCGTGTTCTTCCTGTTTTTCAGCAGCTATGCTGGCCGATCTAGAGCGGTCGACTGATTCTTTCTCAACTTCTGTTTCACCGGCTACACTGGGTGATTTTGAACGATCAATAGATTCTTTCTCATCGTGCTTTTCTGTCGATACACTAGGCGACCTCGAACGGTCGATCGGTTCCTTTCCATCCCGTGTTTCGGGCGTTGGACTAGCTGATCCAGAGCGGCCAATTGATCCTTTTTCACTGACTACACTGGGTGACTTGGAGCGATCGATCGATTCTTTTCCATCGTGCTTTTCAGTCGCCATACTGGGTGATCTAGAGCGGTCAACTGATTGTTTTTCATCTTCTTTTTCACTGGCTACACTGACCGACTTGGAACCATCGATCGATTCCTTTTCATCTTGTTTTTCAGGAGCTAAACTGGCCGATCTAGAGCGGCCGATAGATTCTTTTTCATCTTCTTTTTCACTGGCTACACTAGGTGATTTGGAACGATCGGTTGTATCTTTTTCATCCTGTTTTTCAGCCGCTACACTGGGTGATCTGGAGCGGATTATCGATTCCTTTCCATCATCTTTTTCACTAGTTACACTAGGAGATTTGGAGCGATCAGTGGTTTCTTTTTCATCTTGCTTTTCCGTCAGTACACTAGGTGATCTGGAGCGGTCGATCGATTCTTTTTCGTCTTGTTTTTCAGGAGTTATACTGGCCGATCTAGAGCGGTCGATTGGTTCTCTTTCATCTTCTTTTTCACTGGTTGCACTAGGTGACTTGGAACGATCGATTAATGGTTTCTCATCAAGCTTTTCTCCCACTACACTGGGCGATCTGGAACGATCGATCGGTTCCTTTTTGTCTTGTACCTCAGGAACTATGCTAGCTGATCTAGAACGATCACTAGACTCTTTTTCATCTTCTTTGTCAGCGGCTACACTGGGTGACTTGGAACGATCAATCGATTCTTTTCTATCTGGTTTTTCAGAGACTAAACTGGCCGATCTCGAACGGTCGAAGGATTCTTTTTCATCTCGCCCTTCAGGGGCTAGACTCGTCGATCGGGAGTGGTCAATTAATTCTGTTTCATCGTCTTTTTCACTTGCTACACTGGGTGACTTGGAGCGATCGATTGTTTCTTTTTCACTTGGCTTCGGCATCGCTATACTCGGTGATTTAGCGCCGTCAACTGATTCCTTGGCATCTCGTTCTTCGGGAGCGGGGCTAATCGATCTAGAACGATCGACTGATTCTTTCTCCCTCTCTTTCTCACTGGCGATACTGGGTGACTTAGAGCGATCGAGTGTTTCTTTCTCATCTTGCTTTTCTGTCGCCACACTTGGTGATTGCGATTGGTCCATCGATTCCTTTGCATCTTGTTTTCCAGAAGCGATACTCGATGACCTGGACCGTTCAACTTGTTCCTTTTCATCTTCTCTCTCAGCAGTTACACTGGGTGACTTGGAATGGTCAATCAAATCTTTCTCGTCTTCTTCTGTATCAATCACACTGGGTGACTTAGAATGGTCCGTCGTTGCTTTTTCCTGTTCCTTCTGGAGGGTTAAGCTATCTGGTGTGGACTGGTCGACCGATTCTTTTCTATCTTGACTTTCCGGAATTATACTTGATGATCTAGAACGATCCATTAACGCTTCTTCACCAACTACACTCGGTGACTTGGACCGATCGAAAGTTCCTTTTTCTTCTTGCGTTTCATGAGCTATCGTAGGTGATTCAAGGCGATCAGTTGGCTTTTCATCTTTGACGTCCTGTTTCTCGGTTACCATGCTGGATGTTTCGGACACCCCAATAACATCCTTTTCAGCTGGGATCTCGGTAGATGCGCCTGGTGACTTAGAATGATCACTGACTTTCGATTGATCATGATCATCACCTTCAACAATGGATAACCTGGGATGCGACGTCTTTTCTGTTTCATCGTGTGTTTCGGCACAAATACTGGATGACCTAGATCGTTCAATTGATTCACTATCTTTCTCTTTTTCCGACATCTTAGCCAGTGAAGTAGAATCATCCGTTGGGCTCTTTGTGCTTGTAACTGTTTGACTTTCAACAACTGATTTGCCTTCATCGTGAATCAAACTGGATGACCGAGTCGCACCGGTAGATTCTTTTGAGTCCACCAGACTTTCTTTTTCTCCATCAATACTTGAAGATATTCCCTGTTCAAGCGGCTCTTCATCGGCATCGTGTTTGTCATCAATTGTCGTTGAACTGACTTCATCATCTGATTTCGTTAGATATGAATCCTTCACCTGAGTTATGGTCGTAGCTTCGGTCTTACCAACGTCGAGGGACTTCGACGTGTCAGACAGCTCTGGAATCTTTTTACCTTCTTGGTCGTCAGTTATGTGTTTAACATCACTCAAAACTGTAGCTCCCTGAGATCTATCGGCATCCGATGGCGAAATATCATGAGATGATGAATCTTTTCCAACTCCTTCCATTTTATGTTCCTGAGTGGTAGCAGTCGTTGATACTGAATGACCCAAGTCGCGATCATCACCAGATACAGTCTCATCGAGAACAGCAGATCGCTTTGGTCGTTCGTGTATGTCTTCCAACCCATAGTCAATGCTTGGACTTGGCGATTTTGTTTGGACAACTGGTTCACCCGCAACTTTAGCGTCAGTGATATCAGAATGATCTGATAAATCAGTTGCAATTTTTTGTTCCTCAGCGGTTTGAATTTCGCTGGCTAAACTGAAAGATGTTTCGGAAATCTCTTCTTTTCCGACAGGTTTGTGATCATCTACTCTAGATGATTCAAACTGATCGGTGCTGGTTTCCGTTGCACCATGAGTATCGACCGTGGGCGATCCGGCATGACTTCTTATCGCCTTTTCACTCGCGGGGCTTACTGAATCCTTTGTAACTGCACTGGGTAATTCACTAGAAGCTACTTTCGAATGCGGATCGACTGCATCAGTGGTCGTGTCGTCTTTCTCCGAAATTGACTTTTTCATCTCACTTTCAAGTGTTGGAACATCGGTCGATACAACCGGAGTGGGAACTTTTTTGTCGGCATCATCCAAGCCTTGTAATTTTTCGTCGATTGCTTTCGACGCTTCAGAAATCTGATGAGTCGCTGTGTCCGCTCGCTCTTCAGGTAGACGTTCCGATACTTTCGTTTCTTTCGGTTTGATCAGATCTGACTTATCCAGACTATCTTCGAGATCCTGAGAATCCCGTGTACCGAAGGGGGATTTGTCGAGACTATCTTCTGGTGTTACTTTGTCACTCTCTTTTGTGCCAGTTGCAGATTTGTCGGATATGCTATCCCGTTCAGGCGTGCTAGTCCCCGAATGTACGGACTCTTTGTCCAATCGTAAAGAATCTTGATCAGGGGTAGTCTTTATAGGCGAACTCTTCAGTGAATCGTCAGGAGTAAAGATGATGCTCCCGGTTGGGCAGACTTCCATTTCATGCCCGCCATCCTCACTGCTCGCCGTGACCACCATTCGATGTACCGTACTGCTTGAAAGCGGTGTGTCTTCATTGACACTAATTTCTTTCAAGGATTTGTCATCCTTGGGTGAAACAGATCCAGGCTGCGATGCAACGTCCTCTGTATCCATAGCCACAGATGTATCCTTCACTTGATCGATGGCTCCATGGCTGTCACGCTTTGTCACGGTAATATCTATTTCATCTTCCATTTTTTTACTTTCTTCCTTCGATTCGATTTTCTCAGGTTCTTCTTGTTCCGCTGGGGATACAGTCTCACTAGGTTTCCTCGCAGCAGCCCCCATTTTTGCGTCATTGTCCGGAATTTCTGGCAACGTATCTTCTACGGGTTTTGATGGAGTGGTCTCAGTTTGCGCGAGTTTTGCCTCACCCTCTAGGCCTTCGAGTGCAGTATCTTTGACACCGGATTCTTGCACTTTACTTCCAACCGAGATGTCATGAGCATCTTTGTCAATTGTAAGTTCTGATGATTTTTTATCATCAACGGAGGGTGAGATAGATTCTGGTTTTGATGCCGCTACTTCAGTTTTTTCTTGCGCCTCTATCAAATACTTCTCCGTAGTATCAACCATTTCCGAATGCTCGGATAGTTCCCCTGATTTTTCATCGTCCTCCGTCGTGGGAACAATTGCAGGTGCGCTTGCAACAATTTTTTCCTTAGCTTCAACAACTTCACTAATTTGATCATGGACAATGTCCTCCACTTCGTCTACGATTTTGTCTCCTGAGGTAGGTTGACCGCTCAATGGTAATTCTTTGTCCGGCGTTAGCGACAAACCGTAGATTTTGTACTCCTGTTCCACAGCTTCGAAATCATCGACGTCTTTTTCGGATTCTTTTGCAGCGTGCTCCACTGATTTCTTTCTCGGAACTTCTGCGACCTTCACATCGTCTTTCGATGATATGCTGACGAAACCATCGACCAATTTATCTTCATCAATGTCATCCTGTCGTACTTGTTCCGTTACAGGAGATTTTGAAGGACCCTCACTTTCTTCTTCATCCTCTGCTTCTACGACAGCAAGCAACTCTGACAGTTCAGTGTCCGTAATATCGAGAATTGAATTTCTTTGGAGATTCTTTTTTACGATTATTATTTCTATTATTTCAATTATCAGCCGCCTTGAAGCTTTGTATCGTAAGCAAATATCTTCAAATATGTAGGGTGTGATTCTTCGGTTCTTCGATACAAATTCTTCAACGATGCTATTTTCGATGTCGGATCTGTTTGCTGCCGAACTGATGTCATTTGCGTCTTGCTCCTCCACCGACAATGGCTTCGCTACTTCGCCACCGGAAATATCGATTTCTCCTATCCTGCGAAGTTTTTCCTTTCCAATTGCGTTATCAATTAAATTCCAAAGTGTTCTCACAGAAACACTTCGATCTGCTTTTTCATCTTCTTGCCCCGGTTGAGAAATGACTTCATCCCCTTTCTCTGATGCGAGCAATTCTGCCATTTCTTTTTCGGAAATGTTGACCATCGATGACAGTGGAATTTTACGTTCAATCATGATTTTCTTAACGATGTCAATAAATACTTGTCCGGGAACGAGTTTTGCAACGCAGACCTCATCGATTAGTTGAGGGGTTATTTTTTGTCCTTTGACAACTATTTCATTTTCGATGAAATTTTTAACTTCCACATATTTTTCTGCCGATGGCGACGTCATTTCCTGACCTTCGTCTTCGTCGACACCAGAGGTTTCGCTTGCTTGCGATGCTCTATCCTGCTCTTCTGCCGCTGATTCGTCCAAATCAAGCTGTGAATATTCTTTTTCAGAAAGGTCAAGTAAAGCTTCACGTGGTATTCTCTTTTTAATTATGATTAATATGATGATTATGTTAAGGACTCGTTTGGTGATGCCTTTCTGACTGGAAATATCTTCGATAATCTTCATTGTGATTTTTTGATTTTTCATCACGTATTCTTCATTGATGTACTTTTCAATTTCTTCTCGCTTGTCCCTGGAAACTATGTCTTCCGTCAATAAATTGATATCTGTGATGACGCTTTCCGGTGGACTGCCTTTTTTAATAATCAATGATTCGATGATGCTAATAACGACATATCGTGAGATTCTTCGAACGATGATTATATATTCTATGATTTCTCGAGTTATTTTAATTTTCTTCGTAAACACCAGTTCTTCAATAACTTTTTCAAGTGATCCTTCATTTTGTAAAGCAGTTAATATATCAGAAGGAAGCAGTTCGGATACGTCGGTCACTTCCGGTTTTGCATCAGCATCTTCCGTGTGAATTTTATCTGATGGAAGCATTGGTGATGTTGGCGATAAATCAGGCGTGACAATCACGACTTCGGCTGTTACAGGTGATACTTTTCGCTCGAAAGTAATGTCCTGCTCATTTAATTTTTGGTCAGAGTCACCCTCGGCACTCATCGGTTTTTCTACTCTTTGTTTAACACAAACTGCTTCCATGCCAGCTTCCACGACATCTTTCTTTGTTGGATCTTCAAGGACACTTCTTTTTTGCCTCGTCGAAATAGGCTCGTCATCCAAGAATTCGGCACAAATTTTCATCGCCTCCATTTTATCTTTGTCCGTTTCCTTCGTGGGAGAAGGTGTAGGAGTTACAATTTTCGACGTTTTCGCAGTGATGTCCTCATGAGTTTCACCAGCAGTGACCTCCTTCTGCGCCGTCAATGAAACCGTCGATTCTCGTCGGCTTTCCCGCAATTCTTTAATTTCTTCTTGCGATGGCAGTTCTTCTGTTACCCCTACTTTTGTCGGGATTATTGCAGTCTCCGGGCTCAACTTTTCAGATGGTTTGTCATCTTCGCCCGTCGGTTCTTTAACGTCGGCTGCATTTGCGTCGAAAAGTACGTCGTGTGAAAGGAAATCGTCCTTTTTCAATACCTCAGCAACTTTTTTCACAATTTCAATAACGTCCTTGGGTTTGTCGTCGATCAATATTCCAGCGGAACCGGCGAGGAGTCCCCCCACATCCCGTACAGCTCCTTTCAAATCTTTGGTAACTATGGTTTCATCTTTTTCCTCATCCAAATCTTCATCTTCTGGAACTTCCTGTTCTGCTTCTTCGAGTCCCTTCTTTTCAGCTAGCTCATCCAAATCTTTGGGCTTTATGTCTTCCAGTTTTTCAACGACTTCGGATAGTGTATCTTTGACGAAATCTTTGGAAGCTGCCTGCAATGCGGCGCGAGCCATTTCTTCTTGAGCCATTTTCTCTTCTAACGATTCTAGCGAATCATGAAGACTGTCCTTCACGTCTTGGAATTTTTTAGAGGCTTCTGCCAGCAGAGCTTCAACTTCTTCGACATCTTCTTCTCCTTCTAGTTCAGCCGCTACCCTGTCTAATTTATCTTTCGGATGAGTTAGAACACACGTTTCAAACACAGGTTCCGACGGTTTTTGAGCTTCGGAATCTAATTTTGCCGTTGACTTTTCGTCCTTCGCGTCAATTGGCTCTTTGTCGAGTGGGCTAGTTCTCTTCGCATCTTCGATTTCATCAGCGAGGAAAGTAGCTGTGTCTTTTATCGCTGCTACTTTGACTTTAGTGACTTCGGGAGTGGCTTTTTCAAAATCTTCCGGTAGCTCGGATGCTTCTGCAACTTTCACGAGTCCCGCGCTCGTTTCTTCAGCCGCAGCCTCACCAGGGAAAACAATGCTTTGAGCCTTGACTTCTTTGGGAGAGCCCGATTTGGAAGATGACTTCTCATCGATATCTTTTTCCGAATCTCGGCGTGATTTTCCCGTCAGTTTGTCCATACCTTTTTCAAACTTATCAGCAACCTTGCCGAAGAAACTGAACACGCCTTTTTGTTCCTTGACCAATGGAACCTCGGGTTCTTTGACTTCTTTCTGCGGCGGCGCCGCCTGTGTCGGTTTTTCTTCTTTGCCTTTTTCGAAATGTTCCATCCGGTAGAGCTTCGGATCGACTTCCTCGTGAACTGGCAGATCAGCGACCTCGTCCGGGGTTTTAACAATTTCCCGCTGGATGCCGTGGAGCGGAGGATGAACTTCAAAAGCTTTCGCATCCGGTTTGGTTTCAGGTGGAATCTGTGCTGCCATCGGTTCTGGAGCTTTGACTCCACTGTCTGGTTTCGTGTCTTGATCGACCAGACATTTTTCATCTACGACTTCCTTTATTTCGTCCAGAGGGATTCGTTCATCTTCGGGTAATGTTGGCGCCGTTGTAGTAGCACCGGATTCTAAGGTCGACATTCTTTCATGCGATTCTTCTAATTTCTCAGGTACCTGACGATCTTTTTGATCGATTTCTGGCTTAACGTCAGTATCAGTCGTTTTCTTCTCCGACGAGTCAAATTTATCGGGACTTAAACTCGACGGTTCTTTCGTGATGTCTTCGCTATCTTTTTTGCCGGAATCGTCTTTGTCTTCAGTCTTCTGAACCATTTCGGCCGTCGATGCAATTATATTTTTCATTTGTTCCTCCAATACTTCCTCGGAACTGGCTAATTTCTCTGGTTCTTCCGTTTCCTTGAGCTTTCCTTCTTCCAAACCTAATTGCTTCTCCGGAATATCAGCTTTTTCTTTTTCTTCCGAAACTTCAGCCTCTTCCTGCTCTTCTTCCTCTTCTTCCTCCTCCTCCTCTTCCTCTTCTTCTTCTTCTTTGGTTGACGCTGGTTCTAACCTTGTTTTTGCTACTTGAGCATCTACCGCACCAGCAGCATGCTTTTCTTCCACTTCACCACTCTGCACTGAGTCCTCAATATAGATTTCTTCTTTCTCAATTATTAAATACTCGTCTTCTTCCGTCAACTCATGGCTCGTCTTCCGAGAGCTTTCTTTCTTCGGAATTTCTTCGATGTCAGCAGTCACATCGTCTTCTGTCATATCGTCTTCTTTTTTGTCAGTAGCTTCCGCGGTTATCTCGTCGTCCCCTTCAAGATGATCATCTCTTCTCGCCCCTTCGATTCTTTCCGCTTTCTGTAACACCGCTTCGATCTCTTCAACAACTTCACGCTCTTCTTTGAGATCAGCAAGAACTTTGCTTTCAATGGAATCAAGAGACATGTCTTCAGACTTTTCAGTAAGACACTTGTCAGCCAACTTGGTCATCGAATCAATTTCTATTCCGGAAGGCGTCGACACCGTCGAAGAGTCCGCTGTTCCACGATCCCCCTTGATTTTCCTGATGATGCCGTCTTTGTCCGATTTGACCGAAGTCGTGGGTGTACTTCGCGTCGATTTCGTCGGACTAATTGGCAAACGTGCTTTAATAGGACTAATTGGTTTGGGACGAC
This sequence comes from Campoletis sonorensis, assembly GCA_013761285.1. Classification (NCBI taxonomy): domain Eukaryota; kingdom Metazoa; phylum Arthropoda; class Insecta; order Hymenoptera; family Ichneumonidae; genus Campoletis; species Campoletis sonorensis. The sequence continues at coordinate 1,135,480 of JACEOJ010000110.1, forward strand.
GGCCGATCGGCTTCCGCTCAGCGACTTTTTGCTTCGGTGGACCAGTTGCTTTCGCACTCGCCGGTGTGGCGGCGCTCTCGGCAGATGCTATTTCAATGTTTTTCTGCTCAACGACTTTTCTATTGTTCGCATCTTTAGCACTTTTACCTGGCATCGTCGACGAAAGTGTCTTCGCAGATGGTTTCGTTATAGGCCGTGGCGTCGTTCTCGAAAGTTCGACCTTCGTTGCTGCACCATTCATGCTCTTCTTCGGGGTCGTCGGTGAAGCCTTCATCGTGTCTTTTTTATCTACCGAAGCTTTTGGTTTCTTGTCTCCAATTCTTACCGCCGGTTTGGACACCGATTCAGTCTTGCCAATCTTCACTGGTTTCGATTCCTTCGCTTCTTTCTTCTTTGGCTCGGGCTTAGCTTTCGGTTCTTTGGCGAGAGCCGCTTTCTCGTTGTCCATCTTAATTTTATAACCTTCTACTTTTTTAACGTCCGAATCTTTATCCGGCTTCGAAACGTCTCTTCTGATAGGCTCCCTTTTGTGTTCTTTCAAGTCCTTCTCGATCTTCTTACTCTCAGTTTCAATTTTCTTGTTCTCTATCACCTTCTTCGTCTTGACATCAATTTTTGGTGGTTGAACTTTGGGTGCTTGATTGATAGGAGTGCCCTGAGGGGTTGGTTTGCTGACGACGTCTTCGCCAGCTTTCGACAATTTTGAATCGACTAAATCCCTCTTTTCCCTCTTGGCGTCAGAAGCTTTCTTGGACTCTTCGATGAGGCCCAACTTCTGCTTCGTCGTTGGTTTATCCTTGAGGGTCAAGAGAGAAGTCGACGGAGAAATACTCTTCGCCGTGCAGACCGGATGTTTAAGGAACTCGAGGTGTTTAAGGCGTTCGATGCCTTCGAAAATTTTGTGCTGCGGAGTACTGCCCGGAAAGAGGATCCTCGTAATCGTGTCTTCGGGGTTCGCCGGTTGCCAGACGAGAAGGGCGCAAATAGAAGCCATATTTTGAATGGGGAACGTCAAGTTGTTCGAGTCTTTTCGATACGATCCGCTGAACAGTTTCGAGTCCGAGGCGTGCCACTTGCTAAGAAATTCTCTCACTTCGCGGCTGTCTTTGCTCGGGCTTAAAACGTACATGTCCAAAGTTCCGTGGCCAACTTTGTGGTAAAGATTAATAGGATTCGGATCTCTGTAGCATGGGTGAGCTCGGAGGTTGATGTGCCTCAAATCAACCATCATCTCGTGGCCGATGTCGGTGAGGTTTAAGATCAAAGGGTCGAGATCTTTGTCGCCGTCGGGTGAGTTCAAATTTTTTCTTTCCTGCATTTTGGAAAATCGAGTAAATCGTCATTTTAGTCAATGATACGGCAATTTTGATATTCTGTACGGAAATGTGTGTGTGACTCAACAAGAAAGAGAAGAAGAAGAAGAAAAAGAAGAAGAAGAAGAAAAAAAATAAAATAATTAAGTGCTTTGTACTCACAATCAAATTGCAAAAGAAATGTCCGATTTGTGGATACACGTGCATCTCCCTCTTTTTACGTAGAACACTCGACATACCGCCAACGTTGCTGTTATTAATCCTCGTCATTAAAACAGCGTCGAGGCGGTCTAGATGCCGCGCGAAATCCCAAAAGCAAGCTTTCCTCGCGAAACCCCCATCGACCAGCATGTTGAAACCGTTTATTCCAAATAGAGCAGCATCACCCTGACCACCGGGGAAGACATATAGTGTCGGATGACTGAATCTAATATTGCCAACTACGTCCGATGGCTCCATCAGTTGATCCAATGTTTGGGACACTAAATATTGACCGACGTAGCTTGTGAAACTTGTTATCGCTGGAACTCCAGCGGTCAGTACATCGTCCGGATTTAATCTTACACGACAAGAGCTGTCATAAAAAAAAAAATATTAATTAAAAAACGAAGAATCAGAGAAAATCACTTTTTTCCTTCAGAATATCCGTAAAAAAAAGTCATGGATTTATTGATGAAAATGAAATAGTTTTTCTTCATGCCAAACATTAAAATTATAATAATCAAAAAATAATAATAATAATTTGAATGGTACTTACCGAGTGCAAGCCTCCTTCGAAAGGCGTGACGTCGACCATTCTCCGACACCCGCACAATTAATATCTACGGTAACACTGTTTTCGTAAGCTCGAAGAACCCTTTGCACTTCATGTTCGCTGAAAGCATCCAGAAAGTCTGCTAGACTGAAGGTTCCATCCTGAGGAAATCGACAAAAAACAAAAAAAGTTGTATAATTCGTTGAAAAAGTTGGGATCATCGGATTTTTTTGTTTCTGCTTCTTTTAAGGAGTCGATCGCGATCGATTTTTCAATATTGATTATTGAGATTTCGTTGTTATTGAACATTTAAAAAAAAAAAACGAAAAAAAAAAAATTTGCATATAAAATTGACGCACCTGCAGTATCCAGGAACCATTTCCACTGAATGTATACCCAGCGTGAATGATGTGCCGATGCTTCGTAAAACTTGCGAGAAGATTTCGCATGCATTGCAATAAGGTATTTGTTTGAGGGTGTATCAGAACTTCCGTAACGAGATTTTCAGTCGCGTACTGTATAAGACGTTCGCCTAAAATTTATAAATTATTATAATCAAACTTCCAAACTGATTATATACTCCGATATTTGTTTGAAAAAAGTATTATCACAATAATTCATTTATTCATTAACAGCCTGCACAAGAAGAGCAGGCGATGAAGGATTTAATTAATTAATTTTCATCGATTAGACATTCGTCCAATTTCGATGACAAGTATTTACCGTTTCTGGCCTCTTCGCCTTCGGGTGCTTGTGCTACGAGAGCCTGCAATTCCTTTTCTAAATCAACGTGACAACTGTCCTTGTCCCATGAGAGAAATCCTGCAAAATTTAAATGATTTCGTACCGTGAACATTAGTCCAAATTAAGAAGGATCGATCGTTTCTCATGGGTTCGATAAATTCCAAGTTTAATTGTTTAAAATTCGTACGAATCTTCTCAACAATCATACTCAACTGTGTGTAGAATTTGAAGAAGTTTGGAAAAATTGTTATTTTGGAAGTTATTTATAAAAAAAATTTATTTTGGAACTTGGAAAAAAGTTATTTTGGAAAAATTGTTTTTGATCATTTTGCCATTAATTCGTTACTTTGAACCTCGTTAATATGTGAATTGAATAATTCAATCGAAGACATTCGATCGAAAAATAAATGCAATTAAGTTCTTTGAAACCATGAAGATTTTATCGTTAATTTGACAATCTAAAAAACGATTAAATATTGCCGCAATAAATATTGTAAAAAAATATGTCTAATAGCCAATAAAACAATAACTTCGTCATTGACGTCGTAGATAGTGGGTCATAACGCTACACGTTCTCGCTTCTAAGATGCATTTATCGGGTTTCATAAAATGAGAGTGGCTCAGGGTTGAATGATGTAAGGTTAAGGTTAAGAAGGTGAACCTTCTTGACACCCTATTCTGTGGTATTAAGTGTTGGTTGTAAGTTTAACTGTAAGTCACAATAGATCTGTACCACAAATTCCATAGAAAAGCCCAAGTAATTGCTTTTGCAAAGATCTCTTTTTATTTTTTTTCAATATTTACTTGTTTTCACAACAAGCTCCCTTCGACAGTATCGATCTTGGGAAGCTGTAACTGTTCGAAAAAATATCGAATTTCAGTCCATTGGTCCGATTTCTTCTTCGTAATTTTAACCAAAGATATTAAGTTACGAATATTTATGTTACAGCGGAGATCGAATTTATTTGCAAACCAGCAGCAAAGACTGCTAATTTTTCTATAATTTTGATAAATCCCTTCCCTCCCCCCCCCTTTGGTCACAAAAATACGAAGATTTCCGGAAACATTCTCATGGGAATCTCATCCCTTTAAGGGCTCGTAAACCCTCCAACAAATTGTCGTATTTCGAAGCTTGCAAACATTACCTAAATGCGGCCAATTATTTTTGAACAAGTAGGTGACAGAAAAAAAATTAATGTCTCGGAGCGTTTAAACTGGTGCCCTAGGGTGCACAATGCCACTGCTCCCTGCTACATTGAATTGATCGGAAGCCCTGGAGGTGATACAAGAGAAGCCGTGCTGTGAGTCACGCTCCTTAATGCTCATCGAACCCCTCACTTTCTGTTTCTGATATCCGAAACATTGCACTGACCATACTCGGTTTTTTTATACGTCGTATTATCATGACGGTTTTGCACACTTGAGATTTTATTGATAACAATTTATAAAATTGAAATTAATTGATCGAAAAATTATCATTTTTATTACTCGTTCTTGTTCTTTTTTTTTTTTGCAGATTCTTCGATTGTTGGATTCTTGGAATGTTTATAAATGTATTTTTTTTTTAAATCATGGACTTTTGTGTGTTTGTTGATTGAGGAGATTCCTTATACAAATAAATAGTCGAATTTCGCAAAACTATTTTATTGGAAAATTTATTTTCTACTCAATTAAAACGAACATCGGAATAGCAATTTTTTCACAAACTCAATATGGTTCAAAGAATCGTACGAAATTTTTGAATAACATTTCCCACGATGGTGTTTGTTTAGAAAAATAAAGGAGCAGTGACTTTTGAAATTGCAGACAAGGAAAAATGCCAGAGAGATCGTCAAAAATTGCGAAATTCAAATTGTCCCTTGTCGGCTGCGACGGAGCCGTTTAACATTTGGTCAAACGATCTGGAAAACTAGGAAAATCCGAGGTGATGTGACTGATCCATCCTTTCAACTCTGATTCCACTCGGGCGCATGAATCTCCGCATTAATTTTAATTTGGCTGTAAGTTTGCCAAGGAGCAGAATATTCAATGCGGTTGCTTTGTCTCTGTGAAGGATCCCGGTGATCGCGATTTATCAGAGGCCTTTGTTTAGTAATAAGGTCAAAATGTTGAGGACAGAAATGCTGATGCAGCCCCTCCAACTTTACTACGTAACCATATTGCAGGCAATCGATAGTAGCGACCCATCCTATTTTGTAAAAATATATGACGATTTATATTTCGCAAGAATATTAAAATATATTGAAAGTCCTTAAAAACCGAACATTAATTAACGATATATTTTTAATGATTTTACAAAATTATAAATCTTTTGCATTAAAATGCAAATTAAATCGACGATTAAACTGGAAAGTCCAATCCATAAATTTACTGGCCCAAGAGGGTGGGTCGGATTAGCATCTCGGTTCAATATCACGCGCGATGGACATGAACTTCAAAAAGACAAAGTTGAGGTCAGGTTCACAAACGTAATAGAGAACGGTTTAAATAGTCGCGAGGAGGGAAAGGGGAGGGGGAGGGGGGGATGATGGGAAAAGTCAGAAGTTAAGCGCGAGAAGAGAGTTTCGCACATTGAAAGAGGAGGAACGGCTGAATAACATGATAAAATTAGCTTAGCTATGTTTGGAATACAGCGTCACGTGATCGCTCGGAGATTCTTCTTTCAAGTGAAACGGGGAGGGCTTCCGATTTGGGTAAGTATGAGCGACAATCGGCCCCAAATGACACGCCGTAATGGAAACGCATCTTGGACTAGACTCGTTGGTATGCTCGAGTCGATTTAAAACGTGTGAGAATTGTTTCGAAGGATTCTTTGGGTTTGTTTGGGTTTTGAGAATAAAAATCGAATGGGAACTTGAAGAAAAGTTGGAAATTTAGGGTCCATTGAATTTTGATAAAAGTTTTTCATGTTCAAAACGGTTTTGAAGAATTTTGACAGGTTCAATTTTGACAGATGTCAGATGACATTTGTCAAAGTTCACTTTTTCTTTAAAGATCGCTTAAAGACGCTAATGGAATTCAATGATTAATCAAATATTCATCGCGATTCGAGTCTGAAGATGTTTTTCTTCATCTTCATTTGCTCTTGTTGTTATGACTCTCTCGGGGAAACACTCCAGCGACGCTTTCCTCCGGGTTAGTGGATGGGTTATTGATCGAACTTCTGAGACTGCAGGGATGTAGCTTCGAGGCAGCAGGTACCGATGTGCGCATGCCGAATTTTTACCTTATACAGTAACTACATGTCACTCCCACTCTCGGAACATCTCGTCATGCCAAATTTGTCGTCACTATCTTTCATTTTTTGACGTTTAGCCTCATATTGAAATTCTTCCTTTCAACCAAACTTTAAATCTACTTTCAACTTTTTATCCTTCTTTCCAACCAATGAAAAAAGTTGGTCGCCGAGGATTTGGACTCGAAGGAGAAAATACATTAGTCGCTAAATTTCGATAAGGAAATCTCTTTCGAAATAAATTGACAACATCGATTACTCGTTTCGAGATTTTTAAATTGCTTTACTTTCTTCAACGTTGAGCAATATTGCTGCAAAAATATTATTGAAAGAAAAAGAAAAAGTGAACAATAGACCAAAAGTATAAAAAAATGGGACCGTAAAAACTAGAGAAAATATAAAGAAAGAAGTAAAAAATTAAAAATTAATTTCAACATGTGTTGAAAAATATAAAAAAAACACGAAATAAAAGTGACAGAGCCTTAAAATCGTTTAAAAAATATGGATAATTTCAATGAAAATGTCTATGAAAAATTCGTTATTTTTGTAGATTAATAATAAATAATCCTGTAAAACAAATCCACCTTCAATTAATTTGTTTAATCTATGAAACTTCGCATAAAACTGTCATAAAAATGAAAAACTCGTCTGGCTATTCCGAAGCATTTATTTTGTCTTAAAACGATTTTAATGTCGTTAAAATCCCAACGATTGAATAACGGGGTATTTGAATTGAAATTCACGCGTCATATTTATAAACTATGATCGTTAAAGCATCACGAGTCCGACATATACGTCCCGTGTATCCGGAACGATGGTATATTAAGTAGGAGTAAGTACGTTTAAGGAATATTAATTGCCATCGCGCACCATGTTTTTTGATGAGTGTTCTCGATCGGTAAATATATATATTTCGTCATTTATGATGTCTGTATTGTTAAATGACAATGAACTTGAATCAGAACTTGAATCAAAAGGTCGAACAGCTTTTTTTCCTCAATTTTTTTGTTTTATTAGAAAAGAATAAAAATTTGAAAAATTCTTCGAGATTACGATCGTCTTCTAAAAACAGTGGATCGGTAGCTCTCGAGCCTAAATCCTAACCATTCTGCGTGGGGGTCTTTAAATTAAATATCTATATGACACACATTCAGCCGGGCTGAAACTCCGGCTCATTGGCACTTTCGATGCACCGTGTTAAGCGCATGTGCGCTGTCAGTGTCTCTCTCACACGCATTTCTCCCCCAGTATCGCGCCGGCTGTCGAGGCAGCAGCGAATATATATTTTGCACTATAGATATATACAGACAAAACATGTGAATTTGACAGCTGTCAAATTCGATGTTTGAATGAAAAAAAACGTCATTTTGGCTCGGCCATTTTTACTACTTTTGAATGATGAACTTTTGAACGAACTGTCAAATGATTTTTTGATGATAATAATCGTTTTGCAAGGACAAAAAAGGATTGAGAAGGTCATTAAGGACTTGAAACTCTGAATAAACGTCCCTCAGGATATGAATTATTGAAAATTCAATTAATTTCTATGAAATTCTTGGTCTAATTCAACAATGCACAGGTTTCGCTCGCAATGCAGTTGAAAAAGCTCTTTGTTGGATCCTCCAGATTCCCTTGCCGCGGTTGTCCAATAGTCTATAAATACGAAACGACTCACACACTCGTTGCAACCCCCTTGTAACGTCTTCCTCGGTCGCGAGCTCACGACGCCATGACATTTATGTGTCTACGTACGAATCGTCTTTAAATGTAGGGAGTACGCGAAGGAGGAAGGGGGGGGGGGGAGTTAAGGGGGCTCGCCGCATGTCTTTTTATGAGTCTTTAAAGAATGCACCAAGTAGAGTAGAAATCTTTCCTTTTCCTGCGCTCGCGTCCCTTCAGCGATTTTCAAACGACGCTAAATTTACGCGAGACCCGAGACCACACAAACCGAATAGAAGTAGAAAATCCACCAACGACTCTCCAGCGATCTTATATTTCGCTACATAACCCATGGTCGAAATAACTTTTTAAGCTCATCGTATACAACCGACACTGTAAATATTGTTTTAGGAACGTCAAAATTTATCTATTTTTCTATTTTTAGTGCCGAACCTCATTAGACAAATTTTTCTATATCTCAATCTTCGGTTTCTCTTTCATTTGTTTTTGTTAATTAATTGACATATGTGTAAATTTGATCGAGAATGCTGAGTAATATGGGGACCAATTTTTACTCTTCATTGACGCTCTGGGTCATTTTGACCCTTCAGAAATATTTCCAAGGACTAATAGCACTTTTTCAGAAAAAAACAATTATTTCAAATCGTAAATACAGTAGTTCGCTCGTTCAAATTAATATTTTGTTCGGGAATCTCGTCGCAAAGCTCTATTTCTCTCGTGGAATTTTTTTCAAACTTCATTCTTGGAATTTCAACGAAAAACTGATGAAAATTGCAATCAATAATTTTTCTAGAAATACACTCACTTTTCTAAACTTCAAAGTTTACCACAATTTTTTGAAACAATTGAATTCGATGTTTTATGAATTTTTATGACGCTAACATTTTAAAGAATGTTTATAGTGCTGTCACGATTTTTTTTCAATAAAAATTGACCAAAGGGCTGCCACTGACCGGCAGATGAAATACGCTCCAGGTCAAATTGACCCAGTGTGTCAATGGCCCAATTAAAACGTCTCAATTAAGCCTCAAACGAACTAAATTTAACCTCGTTTTTCATACGTCCTCGTCGTTAAAATAAATGTCTTTCGATTTTTCGAAATCCCTCCGAATTATTCGACCCCAATCGTTTTTTTTCTTCACAATTGCTTTAAATGTAGAATAAATCTATCAAATGATTCGATTTGTCTCTAAAGTTCATTTTTTTTTTCGTGAAAAGTATAAAAATATGAAAATACGAAAAAATGTAGAACTTACCTTTGGCAAGACGATTAAGAATAAGATCCTTGTGTTGTGCGGTATGCGGTTCAGGAAGCACGACGAGAAGGTAACATCCGCTAAGGGGCGAAGGTGGTGGATGCTGTTGATGATGAGATGCCGGTGAAACTGCGACGCCTGTTGATGATGTAACTGGAGTTACGTTATCATCAGTTGGTGTTATTGATGCTAAACCCCCTCCTCCTCCTCCTCCTCCTCCTCGATCGCCGGTCGGATCCGTAGTACTCATATCTACAAGCAAAGTGACACTATTGGGACAAGTGCACCGGAAGGTAATCGCTAAAATTGTCGGAACGATATCCGCGGTGCCTACGAGCTCACTATAATGAAATAAATATCACTAAATATTGATGTTTTTCTAAAAAAAACCAATTCAGTCAAAGATCCTCGTGGTTTAATTATTTTCGAGTCCTCGTTTAATTGATTTTTACGATCTGAGACATTTCCGAAATTAAATTCGTTCATAGTACGATTTTTTATTTAGTAGAAAATCCCAAAAAAAAAAAGAGAATTCATAATGTTTTGGTTGGTTTGGAAATTAATTGCAACCAAATCCTCTAATTGATCAATTTCGAGACTTTCATAAAACGGAATGTTTTACAACGCAATTTAACGAAAATTTTCATCACTGGAACATTATCGACGATAATTCGAAAATCATACTAGACAAAAGCTGATAAAAATTAATTGGACTCATTAACTGTATACTGCGGCGAATCTAAAGAATAGAAGTTATTGACTCGAAAAAAATGAGCCAGATCACGACAGCGTTGAGAAAAAAATTGTGTTTTATTCTTCAAAATTATTCCTGAACAAATAAAATAACAAAAAATTAATGAAAAATTTGGTGAAACCGGTTACTATTTTGACGAATTCATGAGATCGAAGATTTTTTCAAATGTCACTGTCAATAAAATGTCAATACAATCGATATTTTTTGTCCGTCAACCGAAACAGAATACTTTTTAGATACGATTCGAAAAATGTAGCCCACTGTTTTGGATTATACATATATCTGGTGATCACGCCCTGTTATCCTTTCATTGTTGGCCAAATTAAATCCCCATTTCCCATAAAAAAATTTCGTCCACAATCCTCCAAAAAAAAGGCTGAGTAAATTACAGTAAAAAGTTGGGCTTGTTCGTCCGAGGATTTTAATCTTTCATGTGATAATTGCTCGCCGTAATTAATGACGTTCAAACCTTTTCCCTTTGGTGCCGGCAGTCGCTAATCTGCTGAACGTCACAGCTCGAAAAAATTGAATGAAAAAAAAATTCAACACGCACAACGGACGTAAATTGCTGTCGAATGAGTTATTCGTGGGATGAAAAAAAAAAATGTGAGTCTTGCGGCACAATATTGCACCAGAATTTCGTACACTTGCTCGAGGAGCCGGTTTCGCGAAGAATTCTGCGACGACCGGCTGATCGAAGTCGCGGACACGTAGACGCGAAAAGGACCCACTAATTAGCCTTTTTTGATGAATAAAAATTTATAAATCGTTGAAGTACAAGAATTATTAAAGAAATAAGAGAAAGAATATAATTTAGAGTATCCTCTGCGCGGTCAATGAGCAATGCAACCTGGGGATGGCTATTGCGCAGAATCAAATGGGCAACAATCCTGCCGTTTCTGCAGCACCACCATCCGCAGAAGGAGCTATGGGTATTGGAAGGCGGTTTTTGCGCAGGATTGAAAGTCTACCAACACAAGTATACCAGTGGGTAAGTATAGATCATTGATCTAAATTTACTTGGTGGCGGACGGTTGGGATTTTCGTACGAGAAATTATGGTTCCCTATGTCCCATGTACTTATTGATTATTCTTTGGGTCACCTGCGGTATTAATTATTCCTTGTATGAGGAGTGAAGAAAAAAGTGATGATGTATCGAGTGTGGTTGGCCTTGTGGGAGGGTTGGGAGTTGCGGGGAAGCTTTGAGAAGCCGGTTCCAGGAGGATTAACCGATGGGGAACTCGGAGCGGTTCAAGGGTTGCGACCACCGCGAAAATTCACGTTCTCCAAAGCTCTATTGACCCAAAGAAGTGGCGACACCCAAAAAATCAAGTGTTTTCAAGCCCCGTCCGTCACGCGAGCCATATTTTGACAGTCGGAGTCCGGATTAGCCAAGAATCCTTAAGCTCGCCGGTAGCAACGGAAATTCGAATGAAATCATCACGACTCACCCCACTCGCGACCTCCCGTCGCCACTGCAAACCTCGACCACCTAGTAACAACCCCTCCCTTACCTAACCTCCCGTACGACCAATAAAAATCACACGCAACCTCGCGACCCTCCCGGTTTTACGTTCAACAATATATCTATTCTTTTGCAGTCCCTCTCGTCTACGAGGAATTCCGTTCGTCGACGATTAAAACGAAAAAAAAAGAGGGTGCGTCGTCGAAATTAATTCACCGGAAAAGCTGCGGCAGCAGTTCGCGGTTCAGGTCAAAAGCCTGGCTCTCTTTTATCGTGAAATTGATTGCGGGCTTGAATTAATTAAATAAATGGCTCAGCCGGTACAACTGTCAGGCTTATCTGAACTCTAACTAAGTTATCTGAATAATTAGTGTGTACGCTCCGAAAGCACTAATAGAAAAAAAGAAAAGGATGTGAATTATTGAATACTTACTGATTTTTTTCTTATCCCAGGGTATCCAGAGTTGGCCGATAGGCTTTGGTCTCTCGTTCAGTCGTTAATTGGCCGATCGCAATGAATGAGCAATATTTGATAAATACTTTGATGATTAATTAGGATCAAATGAAACGAAGCAAAGAGGCCAAGTTTGCCCACCCACTCAGCCGATTCTACGTCCCACCACCGATTCCTTCTACTTTATTTCTTCCTTTCTCCCTTCAAAATCTTCTTCTTCTTCTTCTTCTTCTTCTTCTTCTTCTTCTTCTTGTTATCCCTCGATAAAACCTCGACTTATTGACGAGGAAGAATAAACGTAACGACAAACCAGCCAAATAAACTTAATGACGTCCGGACAATGATTTATTTCGCGTTTCCTCGACGATTATAATGTGAGACAGCTTTTTAAGCTGCAGATCACCTCGGCAGCAGTTCACGTTGCGAGCTGCCGGCTCTCTGACAGACTCGACGACTGGGGCTATGCGGACCCCCTTGCGCTATATTCACGTACATCGACAATATCCCCTCTCCGCCCATTCAGACGTACCGCTACCTTTGCTTCTATCCATGGCGCAATGTCACCCCAAACTCCCACTCCCGGCGCCGACCACCTAAAACTCCATCTCTTATTGGACCAACTTTTACCACCACAATCCCTTCCCTTTTCTCAAATATTCACCCTGCTCTCTCGATACCCCCAATCTTACATACTCGCGATATAATTTTCCAACCACACTCCAACCAGCTAAGCCGCATCACCAGAAATCCAAATTACCGGCAATGAATACTTGCTTGTCTGATTCCTCCCTGTCTTTTTCTACTGACAGCCCTCCTCCTCCTCCCTTTTCCACTTCCTTCCCCGCGCTCCCAACTTCCGGAGACCAAAGCCCTTTAATCCGCTGTCACCCAATCCCCAGCTCGTCTTTTTTACTCTAAACACGTGACTCCTTACCTTATCTATTTACGCTACCAAACTTTTCGCACCTTTACCCACTAAGCACTCGCTACCAAAGTTTCCACTTCGAGACAATGTGGCGCTGGAAAAAATCGCTTTTCTTACTCTTTCGCCTACTTTTATTTATTTTTAATCATTTTTTTCTTGAACTTTTTACTCATCTGTCAAATTCTACTGTCACATTTTGATGCAAGGTTGAAAAAAATAACAATCGAACGATATTTCATTGGGCTCGGTTCGAAAAAGAAACGTAAAAATGAGTTCGTTTCGCATTTACTTTAGAAATTACGCAAAAATGCGGCAAACAGACGAGGTTTTTTTTTTACAGGATATTATTAATGAAAAGAGCAATAAGAAATAGGGAAATATGGAGAATGTGGTGAAGAAGTGTTTGTAGTGCCGCAGTAGCTTTGTAAATTGGCCTCAATTAACATAAATCTATTTTATTTCATTCTCCCTTTTCTAGTTATTTTTAATCTCCCCTAAAGTGAATCGCTAAAGAAAAGGAAGAAAATCGAACAGTGAGATACGTCTGGGATTTGACAGCACTGCGAATTTCCACGTTTTATTTATTTTATTTGCTGTTCGATTAATTAATGCGATTAAGGAGGAATTGTAGGCCAAGGCCATCGCACGTGGCATTATTTAAAAAATGCTTTTCAAGTGGTGAATCAATGTTTCGTCATAAAATCTCATGGAAAATTCTTTTTATTTACGTTTCAACTTTCCCATGGAATTTCCTCGGATTCGTTATCTCAAGTTTCGCTGAATAAAAGGCTGAAAAAAAAGACATTTCTTTCGAACTCGATGTCCTAATTTTTTAATGATTCTCCGGAGACACTTTTTTATATACGGGGTGGCAAAAAGTTATTTTCACGATTAACAGGACACCTAAAGATCGTCAAATCTGCCAGGGAACATTTTTCATCTATTTTTCTCTCCGATTGTCCCGAAATTATTTGATTAATCCGTCCCCCTGATTGGTTGCAACTAAACAATTAATATTTCTCAAGGTTTCAATCCAAATAAAAAATGGTCAAGGACTTTTTTCTTCGTAATTAAGCAACCGAACGCCTGCCACAGTTTCCAGCCAACTTTAGTCCTTCGGAGGTCCTTTTGGTCCCCAAAAAAAACTGTTTCCCCTGCGCCCTTCGACAAAGAATAAATAAACCGTTATTTTTTCTCACCAAAGTGTTTGTACAAATAAACCGATCCAAAAATCATGAAAATTAGAACCAAGACCCACGTCCCCATTAATTAATTCCCAGAATAAAATTGTCACCCACTCAAAAATAAACAATTAAACGAAAGTAAATGAACACTGCTTCCAACCAAACGCGAAAAAATCCATTATTCCAATAATCAGATAAACAGCACGGTGCACAATGCATGCCGCGTTAGTTTGAATGTTTATAAAGTTGATGCAGATACAGGAGCAGTGCCGGTTAAAGCAATGTGTCGATTCATTAGGCCTATAGGTATAGAGAAAAAAAAAAAAAGAAAAAAAAAAAAAAAGTGTGAATTGCGTCAGACGGTGACTTGTTAGCCGGATAGACGTCTTGATCAGCATGGTACTTCCGTTAGCCCCCACTGCCGCAGTGTGCGGCGCTAGTATTGACCGGCATTTACTAACGGGAGCAAAAACATCAAACGTGTTTTCTGTCTAGGGTATACGCCGTCGTCGATCCTATAGCTCGCGGTGATGCTTTTCAACGGCTACTCATACTCCCGCCGCCAAATCTCCCGATTCACGCACCGCGGCGTACTTACTTTTCGCACGCACACCCTCGCACGCCGTGCGATTTACGGGGCCACGCGTATACTCGGACTCAGCTTCTCCAAAACATTAAACTCGTCTACGCACTCCTTTTACCGCGCTATTCGCCTCCTCCTGGCGACACTGAGTCTGAAACTTTGTCATAGTGTCGTTCGGTCTGCAAAGCTCCGGAGGAGAGTTCCTTCCGGGAGAATATACCACCAGGGACTTTTACGCCGCAGCATCTACAGGGAAAGCGGTTAAAAAAAAAAAAAAGGAAAAATATCGTTGGTTACAAACCGTTTTACGAGTTTCTGGATTTTGTAGAAACTTTTGAGGAAGTTTTTTAGCTTTCAGAACGTTTCAGCGTGGGTGGAATTAGTTTTTACAGGGATTTTGAGTTTTTTGACATTTATATTTGATGTTTTGATATCAAATTTTATAATTTTGACGTTTTGACGTCAAATTTTATAATTTTGACGTTT